>PVJX010006968.1:0-74488 GCA_004027295.1 Dolichotis patagonum
TATCTTTACTGCCTGCTCCCTTGTTATTTTTAAGAGATCTTCCCTTTCATGGTCACACATTGCAAGCCTGTGTTCAATTTTTGATAGTCTATCTTTGGTTTCTTTCAAGCAATTTTGCCAGCTTTCTATGGAGTCTTTAGTTTCCTGATAATCTCTTTGAATCTGCTTCATGAATTCTAGGTTTTTTCTGTATTCCTCATTAAATTTTTCTCTCCTTTTGTGTTCCTCCATTCTTCTGTCTGAGTCTTCTTGAGAGGTGCCCAGCCTTTCTTTTATTAATCTACTTATCTCTTGTTTAATTTGAATTAATATTTCAGTTTTGGTCCTGCTTACGAGGTCCTGAAGATATCACTTTATGTCTGCTACCACTGTGTTTGATGTTGCATGTTTGCTGCCCTCAATCTCTTTTGTATTTACCTCTCCTGGATCAATGTTCTCAGGGTTGGGGGCTGATGGTTTTTTTCTTATTTCTCCCTTTTGTCATGTTTTTGGTTCCTTCCATACAAGTGTATAGTGTAATTCCCAGACTCTTTTCTTGTTGGTTAAGGCTCCTCTAGAGGGCACAGGCTAGGAGCTTTTGCCCACCTCAATAGGCTATCAGAGATTAGAATTCACGCATGGGCAGTGTGCACTGGCTCCTCCCCTCTGGGCCAGTCAACCTTTGCAGGCCTTCACTGCGTCAGTGTGTGCCAATCTCAGGGAATTAATTTGTAGTGACTCACTGGGTCCCGGCCAGGGGTGTGGCCTAGTCCAAGCAGATTCCACCAATCCGCTCGGCAAGGGGAGCAACCAACTGAAGCCACTTCCTTATGGAGTTAGGCTCTCCTGCCCAAATCCAACATGTCGTCCAGTCAGTCTCCCCTTTCCCGTGGGAGAGTCTTATTCCCGTCACTCACCATGTGTTGATGCCGGTCCCTGAAAACTGCTGGGCTCCCCAACCTCCGACTTCAGTGTGGCTGTGGTGCGAATTCACGGTGCCTCTGGGTGGGTCGCGTGCAGGGCCGGTCTGGGTGAGCCACACGCAGGGCTGTTCAGCTCCACGCTGCGGCCGCCCAAGCCAGTCGCTTCAGCGCAGATCGCTTGGATTCAGGCGGCTCGAGGAGGGCACTGTGCCCGCTGATCTTAGCTTCTCTGATGGTAGCCCCAGGACCTCATATTCAAGCAGTTTTTTGCACTTTAGTTTCTTCCTGGGTTGTGAGAGTCCATCTCTCTCTGTTTGGGTCTCTCCAGGATGTTTTATTCTGCCATTTGAGCTGTCTCTCTCAGAGAGGTTCCCTCTCCTGCTACCTACCAGTCCACCATCTTTGGACTTCCCCCTCTTGCAATCTTTTATCTGCAGCCCAATCAGCCAACAGGTTGCAACAAGACCCAAACTCAGACCACCTCACTGCTCGGTTCTGGGAGAGGCCCTCTCCCCTGTCCCTGTTGACCACCCCTTGTGTCACCCGAGGCTGTATGCCACATGATGATCCACATGATTGAATAAACACTTCCTTTGCTTACAGTATATCATGATTCTTTTCAGTAGACAAAGTTTTCCACCCCTTGGTGGTGACTGAAGTCCACATAAACCTTTCTCAGGCACTGGCCACTTGTTGCAGCAAAGACACTTTTCATCAGCTGCTGTCATCTTCCGTAAGCAGCACTCAGCATCTGGTGTCTCATGGTTGTCACACATAGCCTGTGCTTCAACACTGTTTGTCACTTTCTCCTTTGGGTCATTGGAAGAAAGTCAAAACTTGCCCACAAAACTGATTATCGCAGATAATCTGCACAGCTTACAAAGAACCACACTTCATAGTCTAGTACTGTATGCCCTTTTGTTATTTTCTAAAACATTTTCCCCTCTTTGTTTTTGACCATGCAGAAATTTTAGCATAGAACAAACAGATCTAGTTTCTCCTAAGGCCCCCAGATTTTGAAGTAGGCAGTATTTCCTCCACCTGCCATTTTCCTGTTAGCTTTCAGATTGACATAATTACCCTGCAACCATCACTACCCCAAGATTTAAAAGTTAATCTACTGTAAAGGCTTGCCAGAGAAGTACCTTGAGATCAGGGATTTACAATTACAAGTGCTGTAGGCACTTCCTCCAGGCACGGGTGCTGGGCAGACAAGTCAGGATTTTAACTCCTCTTTCCCGGGGAACAGTCGTCCCATGTCCTGTGGAAGCCTGGCTCTAAAGATACTGAATGACTTGTTCCTGAATTTTCAACATGACCAAAATAGCTCTTACTTGGCCTGAATGCTCAGCTGCAGACCAGAAAGCAAAGTGGTCGCCAACTAGCCGACTCCCAAGGAGTATGAAAGTGGAACAGCAGTAGTGGCTTCACCACTTTGTTTTACGTTCCCTAATCAAGATTAGATTTGCACTGCAAAACTGGCCCTTTCAAAGTTATTCTGCTTTGTCCTTTGCTCAGTGTAACAGCTTCTGCAGAACTCCCTTTAAATGGCTGAGATATTAACTACTAAAGCCAATTTTTCCAGGAAAAGGGTCAGTAAGAAAAATAAAATTAAATTTTAAAAAACTGTTGTCAAACCTCTGACTGGTAATCTGTCTTTAGTTTTTCACAATCCAGGAACACCTAGTGATCGTCAAATGAAAGTGTGGGCCAAGGACTTGCTAATCCTATTCTCTAATTAAAAGAAGAACAATGTTTACCTTGCATGAAAACAATGTGTTTATCTAAAGAACTGGCCCAGAAGAAGATCAATGATAATCACAGAAACAGTCCCATGGAAGAGAAGGGAAAACAGACACTGAATTACAAATCCAGAGGCCAGACACTGAACTTAAATGCACAGCTCTCCCTGGTCTTTCACCCACTACTCTCCTTTCTTCTTCATAAAAACCCTTCCACATATACAAGTTCTTTGAAAATGGTCCTTAGGATGAAAATCTAGCTAAAATCAATCAGCTTGCTTCTCATAAGAAAACCTAGTTTTTTTCCCATCACTTGTCTCTGAACACTGCTGTCAGTGAGCAGAACCGAACTTTGATCAGGATCCTCAGGATGCAACTGAATCACACCATGCCCACACTCTTTCATTCACAGAGATGCAAAATTGTCACTTGTCAAGGTGTTCGGTAGCTCTGGGAAGAAAACATGACATCCACTGCACCTTGAGGGAATTCTCCACCTTTTGGAGGCAAATGTTCATGTAATAAAGTATAATTTCTTTTTTTCCCATTACTTTATTTGTTTTTATTTTAAGGAGGATAAAACAGAATAAAACCACTCAAAACAAACCAGTGTAAGAGATACAGAACTTCAAAACATTACAAAATCAACAATGTTGCCATAAGGCCTTTTGATATCTTCAAAATAGCTCCAGATAACTTCGGACATAGCAAAAAATCAAACAGAACAGAATAGAATAGAAACAATAAAAACAAAACAATGAATGCAATACAGAACTTCCAAACAAGCCAATAGTAAATCCAAAATTGCTACGACATTCTTGTTAACTTTGAAATAGCTGCTCCTGCCATTGGACTTAACATAATCAAACAAAACGAGAGAATAAAACCCAAGCCAACAAAACAATAGAAACAATATGAGACCTCAAAAGAGGACCACAGGGAATCAACAATGGCTACAACCCTCAGGAGGATATTCCCCCTCAGGTGCCACACTGTGTACTGCTATCCTCTTAACCTATGATCAGACCACTGGCCCTAGACCTGCAATGCTAGTCAAATACCAAAGCTGCACCAATTGCATTTCACCTCAATACCTATCATCACAGCCTGTGTTTCTCTGGGTAAGCCGGGGGTGGGTATTGGTACATCTTGTATTGCCAGCCCTCTCACTTGGAAGAGGTTGGGGTCTGGATTTTCCCAATCCTGCGGCTGCCCATGCATGGTGCTGGTTCCCAGAATAGGCTTGCTTGCTGGTGTGGCCTTGTTCTCTCTACCCCGGTCCACAAGTGGTGCTGACTCACAGGGAGAGGCTTGGGTCTAGCTGTTCCTGGTCCAGCAGCAGCCCATGCGTGGTGCTGGTTCACAGACTGGGTTTGTTTGCTGGTTCTCTCTCCCCTAGTCTGCAAATGGCCTCCTTTCCATTACTTTGAAGACTTTGGTAAGGGACCAAGCTGATGATAAAAGACTTGAGCATATTTAAATTTGACAGAGTTTATTTGAGCATGCAGCAATTACTGAATCTGGGCAGCACCAATCAGCAAGTGGCTCCAAGGAGAGGCAACAGAGAAAAAATTTTATAATATATTTGCAGAACCAAGACAATGGAAATAACTCTATTTGGTTGGAGTAGAAATTCTGTAGTTGGAGGCTAGTTGGTAGTGTAAGAGGTATTTTATCTATTTAGCTCAAATAGGTAGTTAGCAAGGAACAGCGTCTAAGATGGGGTCAGGGTGGTCAGTGTCACCAAGAGAACAGCACAGAAAACAGGATTAACTCAAGCCATATAGATCACCAGTTCAGGAATGTAAATGCAAACATATGAAGACATCATTATAACTGAGCCCTCTTTCCTTTGGCTGAGTTCTAATTACAAAGCAAGATTCCTGACTGGTCAGAGTGCTTGATTAGTGCACAAGACACTATGTGCTCTGTTTATTGGTCATATTAGAGCTTGGGCACTCCATACCCAAACCTATTATGGCCAGGGCCCTGGCTACCTAGATATAAAAGATCCTAACAAGGAAACCACTCTGCTGACCTCTTTTGGAACCTTCCCAACTACCTGGAGCTTTCTTTCTTCTATTTCCAGTAATCACTCCTCTTCTTCGTCTGTGATTTTACTCTTTGACTTCATGAGCCATCAGCCTGCTAACAACTGTTTCTAATTAGCACAGCTCCTCATTTCAATTTACTCTTTACATTACGCTTTGGTTTGTTCAAGAAAGAATTTAAAGTGTTAGGGTCACTCCAGTTTAATGGTCTCATGGTTATTTACCATTCTATCACTGTTACAAAATATCCAAGAATAATTTAAAAGAAGAAAGATTTATTTTGGCTGAAGCTCTCAGCAGTTACAGTCCATGGTCAGATGTCTCTATTGCTGTTAGGCTTGTGGCAAGGTGAAAACATCACAGTAGAAGGGAATGGCGGAAAAAGCTCTTCACTTCATGACACCCAAGGGGCAGAGAAAGAAGGAAAGAGCATGTGCTGGAGGACTTCCTTCTGCACTTTTGTCCAATTGAGGCCCCCAGCCAATTGGCCAGTGCCACCACACTCAGGGGAATAATCTCGATTTGTTGTCTCATATACCAGCTATCTCTGGAAACACCCAGACACACCCAGAAGTGTGTTTACTAATGTTCTCCACCCAATGAAGCTGACAATCAAGATAACTGTCATGTCTCTCAATTAGAATTTTGTTTTAAATGCTGAGGACTCTATTTCCTGAATTTGAATTAGGGTTCTTCCTCTTAGTAGCTGTGTGGGCCTAGATAGGCAGTTTCACCACCTATCTAGTTGAAAACTACTTCTACCTCATGCAGGTGTCACAAGGACTAAGTAAAATGCCACATATGTGCCACTATGCACACAGATGCAGCACATATGAAACACCAGAAAGGTAAACTCTACCACTACTGCCAAAAGAAGACTCAGTGAATTATTCTCACAATATATATGTTCTGTCAGATGGGCCTAGCTCCTATGCTTACTATTTAGAGATTAACTGCATATTCCATTCTGTTCTTGGCAAGCAGTTTAATTTTTCCAAGTCCTTTGTCTTAGTTACTTTTCTCTAGTTGCTGAGACAAAATACCTGATACCCAAAATTAGGGATAGAAAAGTTTACTTAGCTTATAGTTTGTGGAGGTTTCAGTCTATACTCAGCTAGTTCCAAATCAGGGGCATGGCTCAGGGGCAACTGTTCATGGTGGCCACAAGTGACAAGGGTGAATAAGGTAAAAAGGGAAAAGAATGCCTCCTTCCCTCCCTTATACTGTATGAAAGCTACCTGCCCCTGGGCAAGTGCAGCCCTCATACCACCAATCCCAGAGCCACACAATGGATCAATTACAAACACTAAACTCAGTCACCTCTATGATGGCATAAGGCTTTGGGGGGACACCTAGACATAAACCATAACCTTCAAGATATCTTCTTGTATGCCAATGGCTAGAGGTTATTAAAACAGTCCCTAATAACAAGAAAGGAAAAATTTTGGAAAGCCCTAAATTTATTTACAAAGGTTAGAGGGAAGTATATAAGGGAAGTATATCAGTTAGCTGCAGGTGAAAACAACACAGGAAGTGTTTATGTTGAAATCTTGACATAATCCCACTACGGCTGACTACCAGGACCATGCCATGCTATTTTGTTGTTTTAGATATAAATTTTCAAAACTATTAACCCCAACCAATCCAGAAGCAACAATTACTTCTTCTTACATACCAGCTCTCCTATTACAAAAGTTTCACTGCTTTGCATTATTCTGCTCATCTTACCTATCTGTAGCCAATATAGATTGCACTTCTTTCTTTCTCCAAAGTTTATAAAAATACTCTTTGCTCTGGTCTGGAGGACATTTTCCAGCTGCTGCCTAGTCTTGCTTCTGGTACCTGCAGGAACTTTAAAGGACTTAGTCCTTTCTTTCTGATTACCATCTGTAATGGCTCCATAACATTCCTTTATTTCAGAGCTCCTTTGATCTCAAGAGTTTTGGTTTAATATTATTAAAGACCTAAACAGTGCTTAGGGAACAAGTTGATATATAAGAACTTTGAGGCTGCTCCGTAGTTTGAGAAAGCACTAATGATCCTCAACACAAAGGTTCTCACTCCCCCAGTGCAATATGACCCAAAAAAGGCAGCCATTCAGCACAATTAATAGCTGGGTAATGATAGACTGCAACAACTCAAAGTAGGTGAGAACTACAGGTCTCTTCTGATACTTCTCTACTAGATGGTACAGTACAGGGGTTGGGGGATGGTGTCAAAACACACTGAAAAGCTTGCGAGAGATTATAACAAACTTCTGGACAACTCAGGGGACAAAATCCCAAGGATCTTTCTGGCAGAGCACATAAAAGAATGGAGTCTCAGACCTAGAATCCTGTTCTGAAGGATGTCCATTTGCTAGGTTTCCAAAGATTGGATATCCATTCATGCAAGGGTAGATGAACAGTGTTTCTGACTGGTCTATCTTTCCTGATTAGAAAAACACCCATTTTACCAATAAAAAATAGCTTCTAGCATTCCTTTTGCTAATTAACAGACTCTCTAGTCTAGATACTTAAGCACTTGCTAAGTTAGGATCTTTCAAGTAATAACTCACTTCTGGGGCTATATATTCCTAATTAGGAAACATCAAGAATTAACTTCCTTATGCCCCAGGGAGTAGGTTAATTGATAGGTAAGGCTATCAAGTCTACTAAGAAAAATAAAATAGATCTTTCTTCTTAAAATCTGGCTTCTCTTGGTTTTAGTCTAGGTTATGGCCAATCCTTGGAAAATTTTTTCAGTGAAGGCTTCAGAGGTCTTCCACAGACCTTGGATTATCTTGGTCCCCTAATAAAGCAGGGGAGGGGCCAGGGATATAACTCAGTGATGTAAGCACTTGCCTGGCAAGTTGCAAGGTCATGAGTTTGATCCCTGGTACCAAAACAAAAACAAAAACAAAACAAAACAAAACCACCCAAAAACAAATAGTCTATAAAAAAAAATAAAGAAGGGGAGGAGCAAGTGCTACCTGTACCCAAGAAGGTCAGGTAACTTAAGCAAGACACAAACCTTTGTCATTTTAAGCTACTGAGATTTGAGGGTCCTTGTTACTACAGTTTTTCCTGGTAAAAATTTACTAATATGGAATACCAGAAAGAAATTATAAAAGGTGAAGTAGGTATATGGGCTAGAGAAAACAAGAACGGCAGAATTCAAAGTGTTGGCAGCTGGCTTAAAAATACACTGTGTATTTGTTATATATTAGTCTCTAGATTTGAAAATAACTAAGCATAATGAAAAGTTAAAAAGAAGAGACTTAAAATGTGGATGTAGGAACACCTTTGTTCACTTAGACAACTTCTAGGAAGAAAATTCTAGATTTTCTTTACTTTTAAAAAGCCTGCTTTCGTATAGAGAGTACTAAAACTGTACCTTCCCATATATATAAGACAAACTGAAGTTCAGAACAATGGCACGTAGAAGCATTAAGACACAGCCAAATGAGATTTCTTAATTTGAAGCCTCCCAAATCTGTAATGATTTCATAGTCTCCTAGATGGAAGCACTGTTAAAACCTCAGAATGTTCCATAAGGACATAAACTCTCAGGCCAAGTGGAGACAAGGGAGTAGGTTTGGGGTTGTCTCAGTAGTGTTCTTGGGGATTTAAACTAAGCCAGCTGTTGGCCCTTGTGTAACTCGTTAGGAGGCAGGTTCTGGAAGGAGCCCAGGCCATCTGTCAGGCTGGAGGCTAGGGAATGAATACTGATCTTACTAACCCATCAGAGGCCTGCAGTGTTCCAGAAAATGCTCTTCTCCTAAACAGCCATGCACAGCCGCTGAAGCACAGTAAGTCTGACTTTCACCAGCCTATGGGCTACTACCACACATCAGGATCCTTCCAGAGCAGAGGCCTTCAAAATGGCTCCCAGCAGGGCTGAACCAAGGGCAAACAAGTGATCAAGGTGGGGGCCTTCACTGGAAGAAACTCTCATCTACAGCTGTGGCTCCAGGAAGGGTTCCAGAAGACCTGAAACACTCACCTCCTTCTTCATGGGGCTGCAGTGGTGTCCACAATAGGGTTTACTTTGTCCTAAGTTTTACTTGTATTTGCTGAGCCTGGCCATATACCAGGCCATGAGAGCTGGCACTGCCAAGCACAATTGTGAATGGAGCCTCATTAACTGTGCAGAGCCTCTCCCAAGACAAACGACTCACACAAGCCAAACAATCACACACACCCCAGGAAATATCATGGTGGGGGGTAGTCTCATCTGTGGCAAAGTTGTATTAAAGAGAAGATGCAAATGAAAGGAGCAGGGCACAGATGACATACTGTTCATAAAACTGACACTTTAATAAGGGACTCCCATTCCACATTCCAGATTAAATACTTGATTCAACAAAGTCATCTTGAACATAAATCTTGTACCACATGAAATGCCAGATGTGTTGGGGGAAGCAGAGGGATGTGATGGGAAGACATCCCTTTCCCTGCTGCGGGGTAGGAGGGAAGCATGGATTCTAAGCACATACTCCCTGCAGCCGGTTCAACCTGAGCTTCTGTGGCTCCTATCTCACCAAGTCCCCAAATTATTTCTGTCCTTACCTTCTCAGCTTCTAAGCACCATTTGACTACACAGATTCCCACTTGACCTTGAAATATCTCTTTCTTTGGCTTCACATGTGTCCCTCTCACTGCCATCAGCCAGGCCATGGGCCTCCTTCCTCCTTGCCCTCTAACTATTCCATTTGTACTCACTGCCCACAAAGGATTTCCTGTCTCCTTCACCTCTTGGCCCACAGGAAATGCCAACCTAAAAACCAGGGCCACCCTGAGAGCTCAGAGGGGATCAGGGTCCACTCTACCTGTGACCTAGTATGAGCTAGTTTAGCTATTTGGCTTATGAATAGGCAGACACACCTTTGTCTCTCAGCCCCAAGTACAGTAACTGCTGAAACCACAGTACCTCTACCCACCATATCTACACAGCACAGTTGCTTCCCTTCACCCCTGCTCCAGCCCAGAGAAAAGCTCATTGCCCATCAGGTCCCCCCCTGACTGCACTGTACCCCTAAGGTTCTATGCACACAGGAGCCAAAGGCTGGAAGAGTCCCACAGTTCCTTGCCTTTTCTATCCCACACTGTTGTGTCCTAGTCCAGCCCTTTTTCCTGCTTCATCCACCCCTTGGGCTACCATCTCCTAACTTGGTGGTTAGAGTGAAGACCTCTCCCCACAGGCCTACCACCTTTCCAAGCTCGCTCCAGCTCTGGATCTTTATCACAGGGAACCAAGTGTCAGACTCAGGACACTATGGGTCTTTCTCACTTGCACGACTCTACCATGTCATGGCTCTCCTCCTTCTGACCTGGCTCCAACCTTATCACGGTCCTCCACGCCCACAACAAGCACGTTGAACCCTTCTCTGTCACTGTTCCCACCCTCCACGCCCACAACAAGCACGTTGAACCCTTCTCTGTCACTGTTCCCACGCCAAGGCCACACTGTTCCTTTCCATCTCTCCAGAGCTGACAGTAACCACAAGGGTAGAGTTCTGGAAGCGCTGGTTTCTCCCACCATCATCATCACCATCATTCTCAGAGGATAGCAAAGCTACAGTCCTCTGAGGCTGAAGTATGAGTGAAGATGAAGCCAGTGTGCCAAGTCAGAAAGACAGGAAATGCTCTGTCTCAACAGCAGAACTGCTTCCCACCAGACCCCCGATGTGAGAAAGGTAACGCACTGTTCCGGTAGTTTATGCCACTTGAAGTTGGTACCTCAAAAACGATGTTAATTGATGTTGTCACCTGTATTATAATTACCAGTTTACATCTTTCTAAGATTACTCAAGACTCCAACTGAAACTTGGAATCCTCAGCATAGGATGCTGCACCCAACAAGCTCTCAGAGTCCTATGCAGACTCACATCACCTTAAAAGTGGCACTTTTGTTTTTCTTCTCTTGGTACTGGAAACCAGGACCTTCACACTATGTCCTCAGCCTTTTTTAAATTTTAAGTTGCTAAATTTTCCAGACTGGCCTTCAAACTTACGATCAATCTGCCTCAGCTTCCCAGGGTGCTGAGATTACAGGCATGCACCACCACTCCCAACATCAAAGGCAACACTTTGACATACGGTGCCTGCCCTGGCTGAGGTCTCCACCCGAGTGCCACCACCTAGGAGCAGGAATGAGCATACCTGGTTGGCACAACTCTTAACACAAGTGTCCTTGGATAATGCCATGCCTTGATGTGCCTGTCAGTAACACACATCCTTCCAGGATAAACTCACTGGATTCTAAGATGGTTGCCAGTTTATAAAGGACAGAGCCTGGAATCATGAGCTTCCCAGGTTCAGCATCTTCACCATCAACTCTGAGGAACACAGAGCTTCCACTGTAACACTCAGACGTGGGACAGACCTGAACTTCACTTTCAGCATTTTCCCAGAAAACAACTTCCCAGGGAACAACCTACAGGGGCTCCCATTTGAGAGATAAAATATTCACAAAAATGCTACTAAATTTCCATCAGAGGTAATGTTTTCATAAAACATGAAAATAAACATTTGAAGTCAACTCATTTTACCATTATCATCTATCTATTATTAATTCCTTACAAGACGACTATTTCTTTCAGTGGAGAGGAAATTAGAATATAATAATCAGCTGAGCACACGCTAATCACCAAGTCAGAAGCAAGGCTGGGCATTGTGACGCGCCTTCTGTGTTCTGCAGTAACAATCTGTTTCTTCCTTTATTACTTGACCTGCCACCTGGCAATAAAACAAGCGTAGAGCTAAGTGTACCCTGACATCAGTGGGGTGTGACTGCTATCTCCTGTTTCCAAGCTTTTTAAAAATGATATATGCCTCCAAAAGGCTATTTTTTCAGTCTGAGGAACATGTTTCCAACTTACTCAAGTATCCCCAAGAATGTTTAATTCTTCAGACCAGGATCGTCTGCTTCTCCCCCTGCTGCTTCCCACACACAGGGAGATTCCAGTCAGACTGGAGAGCGGCATTCTCACCTTGGGTTTCCCTTTGGATAGAAAGCTGTCTCCTTTGCAAACCTTAACCTTCATCAGAAGAGTAACAGTGCTGAAGGAATAGTAACAACTATCTCCCTCGCAGTGCTTTTTATAAAATATTTTTTCCAATACCAGGATTGAATTCAAGGCATCTGCTCTAAACTACATCTCCAATCCCTTTTTTCATTCTAACTTTCATCAATAATCCTGCTAACTTTCCCAGTCTGGCCTCAAACTTGCAGTCTTCCCTTGCTTCAGTGTCCTGCGTAGCTGAGATTAAAGGTCAGCACCATCACACCTGGCCCACTGTTTACTCTGTAATCAGTTTCTGTTTCATTCATCCCAAAGCTCCAGATTAGCAATGGCTCAAAGCAAGCTGGTGGTGGCAGGAAGAAGCCCAGTATTTGGGCCCTGAACTAGTCTACCTGGAAGAAGAGACAACTGCTCAGGACTACCGTTCAGGGAAGAGTGCCAACCCAAAACCAAAACCTGGTGAAACCCAGGAAGAAACACCATAATGTCAAATTCCTGCAAATACTGATAGTCTCAAAGCTGAGCTCTAAGTAACTGGACAACTTGCAAAAACATCAATTCTCCTCCTGGTGATATTAATGGGAAAGAGGACCCAGCATGCTCAGTTCCTCATACTGGGCTGCAGATGCCCCATACCCTATTTTCTAATGAAAATATGTACTTCAGTATGATGGAAGCCTGCTTGTGCCTCAGCAGCTGGGTTAGGCAAATACAGGAAGGAATCTTTGTGCTCACTCATTTGGTCTGACGAACAGCAAGATGTATATATTGGTGTCAAAGTGGAAATAGGTGAGTTTTATCCACATTACATGCTGAGTTACATTTTTGTGCATTTATAATTTTATAATTAAATGTTTTTTTTAAATTTTTCTTATAGAATTAGCCCAATTTCATAAAATGTTGCATGAAAATCCACTTTTACAACTTTGGGAGGTGGTAGAAGTGAATCATCAGGTGACTCAGCTACCAATGACGGCTTGGATCATGTAAGCCAAAGAAGTTAGCAATATATGACAGCTGCAGCTATGACAGATAGAGAAGTACAGAATGGAGACCTTGATTCAGATGTGGAAGAACACAGTAATGCAAATAAACATTTCACTAGTCAAAATGCTGCAAAATGGTCAGATATACCTAAATGATCCAATGTTAGAACTAGGTCACAAAATGTTACTAGGTTCTTGCCAGGGGTGAAAGCTATTGGATAGAATGCCAATAACGTGATTCAGTGTTGGAAATTGTAACAGGAGACTGCCATAAGATGTTTTGAAATATGCTAGTAATGAAATACATGGAAATATTCTATATGCATCAATAGTACTTTACTCAAAATTATATTTATCACGACACCTCACTATCTGAACCTTCTGAGCCTTTATAGCAGGACTTTATCATTCTAATCATGCTAATCAGAGCCTAAAGGATTTATAAAGAAGTGACAGATGTGGCATTGTGATTCTTAGAACAACAATGACCCTTATGAGACTTGGTTTCCTTCAAAATTGCCTATTTTGC
The DNA here is from genome assembly GCA_004027295.1 of Dolichotis patagonum. Lineage (NCBI taxonomy): Eukaryota > Metazoa > Chordata > Mammalia > Rodentia > Caviidae > Dolichotis > Dolichotis patagonum. The sequence continues at coordinate 13,217 of PVJX010006968.1, forward strand.
CTATTTGATGATAAAACGGCCTGCCAAGAAAGAAAAAAATCTGAGAATTTGGCTGCTTTTCACTTATTTGTTCAAAGCTTCATTTTGAACTGTCCAGCAACTTACACGCCATCCAACTACTCAACAAGTGACAAACAGCTTGCACCATCTCATGGTTGTTGAGGCTTTCAGCAATATATGTCAGGTACATGTTCCAAATATGGCGTAAAAGTATCTGTCTTGAGCCGAGCACAGTGGTGCACGCCTGTAATTCCAGCACTTGGGAGCCTGAGGCTGGAGGATCACTGTGAGTTCAAGGTCAGCCTGGGCTACACGGTGAGATGAAGACCAGCCTGAAATGCACAGCGAAATCCTGTCTGAAAAAGACACACACACACACATACACACACACACACATACACACACACACACCCGCACCCGCACCCTGGTAGATGTGAAGATATTTTACATCTTAAATTTAGAAATTTATCCCAGAACTCAACTACCAGGTCTTTCTGCAGAAATAAACCATATGACTTTGTAAACAGACTTGTTGCACCTGTTTTAAAATGTAACCCAAATGTCACATTCAATAATTAGTTCACTAGGTACCCATTGCTGTTACATTTGCTTCCCCCTAAAAAAAGCACCAGTTGACTGCACAGGAACTAACAGTAAGAACAAAGTGGAGATGCCTAAAAACAATGTTGCAAGTTCACTACAGAGAAATATATAGTGCAATCTTTACATGTCAGAAAAAGCTAACACTGGTCTCCTATATGGTGAAGAAAAACTAAGTAGTATTGATACAACATTACACCATGATGATAAGATTGATAGTGACAGCAGGCATGGTAGTGCACACTTATAATCCCAGCATTCAGGAGGCTGAAGCAGGAGCTTCCTGTAAATTCAAGGCCTGGGTTATACAGTGAGTTCAAGGTTACATAGTGAGTTCAAGGCCACTATATAGTTACACAAACAAACAAACAAACAAGATTGACATTGAGTCCTCAACACAAATGAAGCCACAAATGGGCACATTTTACAACAAAATGAAAGGTAAAGTAGATGTTATTGATGAGTTATGCTCAAAATACAAAGTGTGGGCCAATGGCTGTGTTTTACTCGATCCTAAACACGTCAGGCATAGTCTCATAGTATACAAAGAAAACAGCAAGCACAAAACATCACAGAGAAATTTTCTTAGAGGATCGGGATTGGAATTGATAAATGATCAATTTACAACAGAAGAACAGTATGTATCTGCCCAAAGAACTGTGAAAGTACTCTATAGCAGACTTGTGATCAGACAGGGGAAACATCACAAGAACCTCCTAAGAACACAAAGAAAACCAGCACCATGTCAAGTGTGTCCTACCAAAGAAGACAGGAAAACAAAACACATGTGCTATCAATGTCAGCACTACTTGTGTACAAAACGTGTTGTTCTCATGTGTGGAAACTGCCTTAGGTGTGATACTTGAAGTAAAGATTACTTTTGTGATAGGTTTTATTTGTATTTTCCTTGTAGTTCACATAGGAATTTATTTCTGTTGCTATATTTTAGATTTTGTGAATGGCTGTATAGAAAATGTTGATGGTTACTCTACATACTCATTACATATTAAAAATTTAACATTTTATTAACAGTCATTTTCCTGATAAGTATGCATTGTTTAATATAATAAAGTTCATAAAGTTAAAACTAATAATTCATCAATAGAAATACTCTAAAAATAAACATAGGTGTTATACACTCTCATAATGTGCCCTTTCCAAAAATTTGCCTTAACACCCATGGGGTTACTACTACACAAGCACACAGCCTGTTCAATGCTTTGTAAGACCTTAAAGTTCTTTTACTGTAAATATTCTCAGCACATAATGAGCAGGAACTTTGATAGGGAGGAGGATGGTGGCTCCTCTGATGAGAAAATGGGATTCAACCAAGCAAAGTAAGCCACAGAAATCACCCTCTGGGCTCTCATCGCCCCAACACACAGGAGCACACCTCAGTTCTGTCATTCAGGTCTCTGCGACACATCTACTGGGTACCATACTTTGGAAATGATGCAGACTCTGCAATGAAACACAGCACCAGGTTCATGCTCTTGTCTAATGAAAAATCTAGTGTGGAAACAAAAAGCAGAGAGCATTCCAAAATGCAAACATTAGCCAGGCACAGTGGCACACATCTGTAATCGCACCACTTGGGAGGCTGAGACAGAAGAATTTCCATGAGCTCAGAGCCAGCCTGAACCACAGTGAGTTTAAGACCCTGTCGCAAAACAACAACAAAAAATTCAAATATTATCAGAGGCCAAATGAGCAGTTTAAAAATATGCTGTATAAGAGAGAAAGAGAGAGCAGTCAAGCATCCTGTAGTCAGTGTAAGCCCTCCAGCGCACTGGGTCCCAAGGAGGCATCATCTGAGTGAACACTCAAGGCCTCGTCAGGCACCTCTTTGAGTACATACTCAGGGTCTTGCATATTCAGTCCAGAGGTTGCTGAGGGGAGCACAGAGCTGATAACTGCCCTTCTGTTGAGGAAACTCATCATCAAAAAGCAAAGACAACAAAATAGAAAGAATCAGTTACCAGTCCTCAGGTACTTCTTTGTGTGGCCCCAAAAGCTCTCTTCCAGGCAGACATGAAACAGGTGGGGCCAGGGGCTTGAGCCCACTTTTAGGCATCTCAAACCATATATAAACGTGCTTTGCTTTACCACTGAAGACCTTGAGCTTACAGCATGACTATCCACAACAGAACTTCATTAATGATTTTACCAGCATTTTACTATTTTCTAATTAGTGACTAATTACTAATAATTTTAAACAATTTACTAATGATCACTTTGGATAAACAGCACAACAAAGAAAGTCAGCACAAGAGAGCAAGGGCCTGTTTCTGATGGGGAATAACCCTGTACTTTTTCCACCTTTCCACAGTTAAGACATTTAGTCAAACATTAATTTCTGTAATTTACATGATAAACAATGAATGCAAAATATAAAATTTAGAATTCAAACTGCATATCCCTCTCCTCCATCACAGTAATTGCGAACCTCTGGTCTCTAAAGGCTGTAACTATTAAGGCTGACATCTTGACAGAACCATTTAGTTCTTAAACCAAACTAGAGATTCACAAAAGCAAAAGGTCTTTCTATGCCAACAAATCATGGTAACACTCAGATCGCTGAAGCAGGAGAATCACTGCAAGTTTGAGGCCAACCCAAGCTACATAGTGAGCTCAAGGCCAGTCTGAAGTACACAGTGAGACCTTGCCTGAAAAAAGTCAAGAATTAAAATAAAAACAAACAAAAGAACAAAACCCCGGGCCTTTCTTTCTCCTGCCCTTCTTTCCTAATGACTAGATATGGATTCTTTTACAGTGCTTCTCCTCGCTCAGAGACAGCCTTCCCACAGCTTTCTGGACTTCACAGCCCGGGTCATCTTTGTCTTAGTCCTGGCACTTCCTTGAAATGTATTGCTCTTGGCTGAACTACTATTTAAGGTGAGTCTTTAAGCCACAGCATGGAGTGACTCTTCTCTTGTGAGATGTGCACTGCACACTCAGTAAACTTGGTGTCTTTTCTCTTCTTAACTTACCTGTTGTTATAGGAATCTGTCCCAGGAACCAACTTATGATGACTGGGGAAAATTCCATCTTCCTCTGCTTTATTCTGGAGGCTCAGGTTGGGCTTTCTGAAATATCCTACTTGTTCTGGGACCTACAGTGCCTACAGGAGCCAATGTAGCTCCAATGCAGACATCCTCCTAGGCCTATTTACCTGCCATCCTCACTCCCTGTGATGGCCCTACCTTAATCACGCACTTGGCTGGCTTCATTACTAACTCTAAATCTTGATACAAACATCATGTACTCAGAGAAGCTCACCTATATCACCTTTTGTGAAATACCTACATTTCCCTCAATGTAATTCACCCTTCATTATTTCATATTTCTTTAAGCAATTATTTTAGAAAACATTGCTTTTTTAATTGTACCTACCTAAAATGATTATGATTATTCCTTTCTTCTAGAAGGTATACTCTATGGCAAGAATTTTAGTGTATTTTATTTTCTGATGCTTCTCATCACCTAAAAACATGCCTGGCACACAGCAGTGCAAAAGGGTAATTTATGCAAGTACAAATGGATAAACAAAATGAGATAACAAATGGATGAGATTTACTTGGCAAAAGCAAATCTTAGCACTTTGATTATATATATATATATATATATATATATATATATATATATATATATATGTTTTGATGGCTCATTGACATGTTATTCATTGGTCATAGGTAGAGTATCCCAACATGAAATAAAAAATAAACCGTTGTGATATCCTCCTGTCTTTAACTTTTCATTTTTATTAAACCATTCAAAAGCATGAAAAGTAACAAAAATCTGATGGCCTTGGGGACAGCCTTCACATTTCCCTTTGGAGAAAGGTCTGCTATCTATTCCTGTATTTCATGCCAAGCTGAGTCCAGCTTACAGTGGGTAATCAAAATTTATGCATGTCCTGAATAAACACTAAATATAGATTTTGTTTTATAATCAAACATCATTCCTTCACCAGGTGTGGTGGCACATGCCTGGAATCCTAATTCTCAGGAGACTGAGACAGGGAACGCAGCAAGTTCAAGGCCAGCCTGAACTACATAGCGAGACTCCATCTCAAAAAACAACAAAACAAAACATCATCCCTTACTGAGCTGTGTTGGCCCTTATCTTTCATCAGGACACACTGGCAAACCGAGTAATTCAACCAGGTACCTGCCTGCTCCCAAGAGGTGATCCTGGCTTCCTTCTACCCTTCATTGTGTAACTCTAAGGATGTGCAGCACATGGTCCTGTGACACACTTCTCCCTAGTAATTATCACTTAGAATATGGTGTTTCCTAGAGCCTGGGAAGTACCACTTACAGTCACTATGTGCATTGACCCTTAGAGAGACAGCATTCTCTGACCTTTCTGCTTCTACTTCACAGATTGCCATGTGTGAGTTGGCGTCTTGCCACTGTAACAAATACCTGAAACCATCAACTTATAGAGAAGAAAGGTTTATTTTGGCTCATAGTTTTGGAGGTGTCAGTCCCTGGTCAGTTGGTCCTGTTGTAGCACATCATGGCGGGAACGTGTGGCAGAGCAAACTGCTTACCTCAAGGCTGGGAAGCAAAAGAGGGGAAGAGACCAGGCAAGGTCCCTCAAGGGTACTCCATACCTACCAACCTGAAGACTTCCTGCTAGGCTCATCACCCCAACAACACTACACTGGGAACCAAGCCTTCAATACACAGGCCTTAGAGGATGTTTCTGACCAAACCATGGCACCGCCAAGCTTTGCTGACTTGAAGCGTGTTCAGCCTGTTGGAGTTTGTGGATCTGAGTCCTGGTTCTGCTGCTGCCAACTGCTTCCCATTAAAAGAAACATTTATATTTTCTACCTTCATTTCACTGGTGCCAAGCAAGGATAATGAAGGTCTGCCCTGTTATCCATGTTGGCAATCCAAGGAAGTAATGCTAGTTTGAAAACCTGAAAAGCCACACCCAAATGTAAATATTCTTACTGTGTATGTCTATTTCTTCTTGTCCTCTTATTTCATTCACTGTCATTACCAAGCACCTGTCTTCATAATACCTTGTACCCAGTTAATGATTAGTGAGTAAATGGACCAACCACCTCTTTGTGGGTCTAAAAGTACACTAACTGCCTGTTTCTTACACCAAAGACTAGAATGGTTCTCCTCTGGCTCTAACCATACAGCACTTCCTTCTTAAATTGTGTATTTCCTATTCTTTTAAAATCTCCAGCCGCAAACAGAAACAGAACAATGTAGAACTTTGTTTGTTTGGTTTTTTGAAACAGGGTTGTGCTTTGTACTTCAGGCTAGCCTTGAGTTTACTATGTAGCCCAAGCTGATCTCAAACTCATGGCAATCCTCCTGTCTCAGCCTCCCACATGCTGGAATTATAGACATGCACGGACATACCTGGCTGATGTAGAATTTTAGACATTAGAAACTACCAAAACTTGTCTCTTCAGATTGTGCGTAAATATGAAGTATGCTTAATATACTATGTAATAATATGTAAGTAAATAATATTTTTCAGGTTAAGACTTTAGTCAAATTAGTACAATTTTATTCTTCAACAGAGAATAGGACTATAAATTCCATCTTACAAAACTGGCACTTCAAGGACTATGATAAAATCAAATATTCTTAGATTCAAGAATATTTTCTGAATCCCTAAGGAAGGCAGGCATTTTTATTGGGCTATTGACATTTCCCAGTGATGATATGCTAATCAATTTTATGTGGATGTGCTGACTTACATGGAAAGACCCTAGAAAGAACCACATCATACACTCCATGGATTTTCTTCTCAAAATGCTAATGTGGAGGGCCAGGGATATAGCTCAATGGCATAAGCACCTGCCTGGCAAGTGCAAGGTTATGAGTTTGATTCTTGGTACCAACAAATAAATAAAATAAAAAAGCTAACATGTGCATATGTTTATACATATTCTATTTCATTCCTATCAGAAAGAGGAAAGCTTCACGCCTGTCTCCTAGGAAACTGGGTTCCTAATGGTCATAGAAGGACCAGCTACCACTTGTGACTTCATTTCCACCTATCCTCCAGGACTTCACTGTTATTTCTGGATAGTCACTCACCAGCCATCAATACAATGTCCATGGAAATGTCACGCAGGACCACACCCAAGTCCACCAAGCCTCTTTTAAAGAGGTCCCTCCATGAAAGGCCTCAGAGGTAGCCCTAGCAGACAACCCCAAGCATCCCCAAGACTCAAGACTTGGGAGACAGCTTCAGACCATCTCCGGTTACGCAGCTATGCTCTCCTAGCAATAGTTTTTAAGACAGACAATGGCTTAAGCCATGGGAAATTCCCAAAACTAAGTGTTGACAGCTGAACTGTGTACCTAGCAAGGAAGAAACACTGAAGGTGGGGCGGGGGGTTGTGATGTGGGCTCCTGAAAAGAAGTACAAAACCCATTGTAATCCCTATGCCTGAGGCCTGAGAAACCAGGGTACAAACAGCAGAAGCTCTCATAGAGATGGATGACAAAGACTGCTTAAATGACACAATGGCTCCCATTGCTGTAGCTAGCTGTGGGCTCTGAGGCCAACCTCTCACCATCTGCGGACAGCTCATTTCCCTCTGGGTATCTGTACTGAGCACACATCTCTGTCCTTAGCAGCCCTCTTCCCTTAAGCCACACCACCCAACTGCACTATGCACCATCTCCGTGAAGCTCACTGGTCCGCCCATGGTTCCACTCCTCTAGGCCCTGCTGATGTTGCCGGGTACCCCATCAGCTCCTCAGTGAGGTCTCACCTTCTCTGCAGCTCTCTAAGAGTCTTGCATTTTCCTAAGTCTCTCCAGCCTTTCTGATCACCCTGCATGGCACTGTCTCATGTAACCCCTCGTGTAGGTAACAGAGCAGGGCCACACTAGAGAAACAGTCCAAAGAACAAGACCACAGAATGTTGGGGCTGGAAAGGACACAACTTGGCCCCTGCTTGCTCTGGATTAAGCTATGAGAGAGGCTGACAAGGAACTGCCTGAAGAGAACATAGGCCTGATCTCTAGCTCAATGCTGATTCTCTGACTGTAGTAGTATTTAGTTAGTCTATGTAAAGTCATTATGATGGTTTAGATCTAGAATGACCCCCAAAAGTCTCATGCATTCAGAAGTGGGCTTTTAGAAAGTAAATGGATCATGGGGGTGACTGACCCATGGATGAGTTCCTAGCTAGAAGGGCTGTTAGCTGGGGCCAAGTGCAAGGAAGCAGATTACCAGGGCTGTGCCTTTGGCAGGTATCATTCTCTCTGGTTTCCCCCTTTCTCACTCTGCTTCCTGGTTATCATGTGGTGAGCAGCTTTCCTCTGCCATGCCCTTCCACCATGATGTCCCTGCCTTGAAGCCAGTCAACCACAGACTAAATGCCTTGAACCACAAGCCAAATTAAACCCCCCCCTCCTTTAATTTGTAGGCATCAGCTACTTGGTCCCAGCCACAGAAGAACAACTAACAACAGTTACCACAGTTGAGCAGAAATGTTTTCTTCAGAAATAACCTATGAACCTCACTTTTCATGACATCAATCTGGACTGTCTTTTATTAGTACATGTTTTTGCAGTATATAATGATTACATTTACTGTGAGGAGTTAGTTACATGCACACCTTACTGCTTTTTACTTCCTCGTCCCTTTCAGACTGACCTCACTTGTGACCATGTGACTCAACACCATCCTTCTCGCAGTAGGAGACAGCAGGGAGGGAGCACTATGTGGAGGGTGATGGCCCTGGGCTAGGGACAGGAGAGGTGGCAGAAGAGACTAGAGACCAGCAACCATGGGTCTACACCACACATCCCGGGCACAGTGAAAAAAGTAACAACACACAAATGCTTGTTCCAAGAGGCAAAGAAGGAAGTCTTGGTGTGCAAGTCCAGTGTGTTTGCTTAGCCTCTCTCAGGTCCCTGCTACAAGTGACAGGCATCCAGCCAGACAACTCGCACGGGTTCAGGCTCCCTTTCACCCACGCTGGCCTGAAATTTGCTCTCTTCTTCCCTTCTTTGTTGTGAAACATTCATTTTTCACTTTCTTCCTATCTTTGCTGGCTTGGTTTCTAAGCATCAGCTGCTTCGCAGTGGCAGGTGACAGCTCACTCGCTCACACAGTGGCCTCCTTCCTGGGCCATGGCGGGCAGTAGCATCTCACCATCCACAGCCCACAGCAAGGCACATCTGCAGGACCCACACCATGCCGTCTTCCAGGCTGGCGTGTCAGGCCCTGGTGGCTGGAGAGGAGACTCCTCGGCTGGCTCAGCCTCCAGCGTGAACCCCTCTACCTCTGCACGGCATGGAGGCCATTTTGGAGCAGCCTTCCTGGCTTCTTTAATTAACTCAATCCGCCCAACCACGGGCTTTAAATAATTGAGTGCCTTGGTAACCAGTGTTCAAGCACTTGAAGAACTGCAGTTGCAAGTACATTCTAGCCTTTTAATTCTAGTTCAAAACATTCCACTCTCCCCCTTACAGCTCATGAGCTGTGGTTACACCAAAACCTGTTTTTGAGAAAAGAAAGAAGGTGCTTAGGTCATCAGCAATGGGAGGGAGTCAAATTTACACGAAGGGGATCGGTTCACACTATCAACCAGCAAACTGAAAAGCAAAAGGAAAAGATAGGTCAACGTTCACAGGCGACTTCCTGCGAGTCACATGATAACTCCCATCTATTACAATCTGTAAAACTGTAAATGTGTCGGCTGAAAGCTGATGTACTGTTAATGTTTGGCTCTCCTATAGGAAAAAATAGTTGTATGTCTTTTTAAAAACAGAAACCACCTAGATTCACTCCAAGCTAACTTGATTCACATTCACTATTGCTCAAAAATGTGCTAAAGATACTTTGTTTTTGTTGTTTGATCAAATGCTAAATAGACTATGGTTAAAGTTGTAAAATACAAAACAAATACTTCTGCTCTTTTTTTTGCTTTTTAGTTTTCCCACATTCTTATATAATATTAAAGTAGAAAACAGCACTATGGTCTAGATGCCCTGTCTTAACATGAAAATGGAAATATTTACAACTGTTAAACTGTATTCACCAAACGGCAGCTTGCATCAAGAGCACTCGTACTCTTAACATGAACTCCTTTTTCCTACTTATTTACCGGGTAATCTCAAAACACAGTGAGTGTTTAAATTAAAAAAACAATGCTGCTCCAGGACTGTTTCAGAAAATAGCAAGAGGGATAAACGGCGTAAGTGCATTTAAAAAGTGAAGGAATACTCAAAGGGGGATTAATGGCAATGTGTTCTTTACTGTGACAAAATGTTTTAAAGCCTTCAGCCTCTGTAGTCAGAAAACTGATGCCAGTGACGCAACTTGAAATCGTGGCATTCTGTACAGAGACACTGTCACCCTGCTCCCAGTGAGGCTGTCACAACAACCAATCAGAGCAGAGCACATTGCTTGCCATAACCCCTGCTTCTCCCAAGGTCAGCAGACCCAGAGCCAGCACCAGCCCTGCCATCCACAGCCTGTGCCTGGGCATAGAACGTCTGCAGAAAGCAGCTCCCCCGCCAGGGGCTTGGGCCAGAAGCCTTGCGGTCGCTCGTGAACACTTGCCTTCCAACAATTCACATCCAACCCATCTGCCAGCCTGACAGTTCTGCTGCCAGTACAGGCCCACATCTGACCACAACTCACACTTACCGCCTCCCCCTACTCTGAGCCACCCCTACCCTCAGGCACCTGCCAGGGCGAACCTGCTGGAATGGCCCATCGGATGGTGACAACTCTCATTAACACCTGCAAGCACCTCCCTCCTCACTCCTCACTAGGAAGACCTGCAAAATCCTCTGTCCTCCTAGATCCACTGCGCTCTCCTCAGCTCCCACCACAATGACCTTTTGGCTGTGCTGCCAGTTCGGACTGCTCTTCTAGGACAAGTCTCCCTCCCCATGAAGTCTTTATGTGCCATTCTCAGGAAGCCCGGGGAAATATTCTGACTGGAGGCTGCAATCCTGGAGGCGACATGGTCAAGGTTCCCTCACCCCAGCACCAGCCCCTGGGTTTCTCTGCACACAGATCACACCTAATGCACTGGGCTCTCTGCCTGCTCTCCTCATGACTGCCTCCACCACAACCCAGCACACCGCCACATCCAGGAGACCCATGTCATCTCTTTCACACGCTGTGATATCCCCAAGTGCTCAATCGCTCTCTGAGTGCTCAAAATGGGAACAGAGGAACAGAGGGCCTGCTCACCCCTTCAGACGGCAGGGCTCTGTCACAGTGATGTAGCACATATCACTCTTTCCTGTGAACAACTTCTTGCGAGTCTTCAGCAATTTGGGCCTCTGTTTTCTTGGCAAGTCAATCAAATGATAAAATGACACCTGTAGGACCATCTTTATCTTAAAAAAGAGGCAGACATAAGGGAAGAACCTTTCTTGGGCTGTCCTTCTGAGCATCCACTGGGTGCCAACTATGCTAAGTGAGGCTGATGGGTCACCATCCTCCAGTACAGCCCTCTGGGGGTCAGATTTGACAGCAAGGAGCTTCACTAAGAGGTGACAAGCACTTAATAGAAGGCTGCAATATTTTCACATTCCGTAGCATGGAAGGTGTTACAGGGAACAGCAGGCAAAGGATAAATGCTTGGAAGTATGAACAGGAAGTAGGGAGAGGCCTGGAAGATGAAACTGGATAGAACCAGCATCTCAGCGGGCCTGGGTACTGTCTGCCCCTAGCTTGGGGAGCCTCTCAGGAGAGAGGACACATGTCACTCTGCATTTCTCCTATCACCCGTCCCTCTCACATGTATTTGTACTAACAATCCCCTTCAGACTACACTGCAGACCCAACAGTGAAACCAGACCCTGAATCAACCTTAATTGGCTTCAACAATGAAAGAGCAGGTGAAGGCATTGACTTGGATAAGTAACTGAGCTTGGGGTACAAACCCACCAAAGCATTAACAAGGGCAGAGTGTTACAGCTGGAACCTCCAGTCCTAATTTCCACTATGCACTCAGACCCCCAGAGCCCATCACCATGTTTTGTTTTTGTCTCTTCTGAATCTACCTACCACCATGCTATGAACCTGCAGTAGCTGGTCCACGAATCCCCTGGGAGCCTTGTTTCCAAAGTCCTTCCTGACACTAATGACTCACCTACAGAGCCTTCAAGGCAGGCGTTTATGTATAAGCAACTCAGACCCTCTTGGAACAGCTAATGGAGAAAGAGATCAAGCAGACAGTAGCAAATTTAAAAATCACTGTTGATGTCTAGCATAAGCCAGTTAATCTCATCAATATAATAACTGAGTTTATTCTGCAAATTAAAGAATGAATTATGAACATCACTAGAAAATAAGAGACAAGCTTGTTGTTCTGACTCAGGGTCAGAAAGGGAATCACAAAGTCCTTTCTGGAGGGGTTGGGGATTTAGCTCAGCGGCATAAGCGCCTGCCTTGCAAGTGCACAGTTGTGAGTTCGATCCCCGGTACCAAAAAAAAAGTCCTTTCTGGAACACACACCCCACACCTAAGGATGGCCCCTTCTCCTACTGCCTTTCTTCTTACCTCAGGTCTGGGCCAGAGTCTTGAAAGTACTTCTGAAGAGTCTATCAACTTTGAGGACCACACAAAGACCAAGGGTCCACCCAGAATGAACAAAGAACCAAACTGAGTCCAAGACAGAGACAGGTCATGTGAGCCAAGAAAACATCTCAAAAGTCGCAAGCTTTCAGAATGGATGATGTGAGTACAGCACAGCTCAGACAGATGCTCAGCATGTTGGTACTCCACAGATTTGGCTCTATCTGGCACCAAGAGAAGCCTCTTGAGGATAAAATCCAGCAGAGCGTGACTATGACTGTGCCACAGGTCTTCAGTGTAGATGGCTCATGGGTCCCTGAACCCAGTCTTGCAGTAAATCAGGGCCTGCGGGACTGCACAAGCTCAAACCTTACATGCCTTTTCCTCTCTGTAGACCACAGAATTCACCCACACACATCAGGGTGGAGACAAAAGATGATTTGTCCTTGAGAGTTCCCCTTAGGTACATGGCACAAGGGAAGATTCTACCCTCAATAATATTTACATTTATGCCTTGAAAAGCAGACACAGTTTGTTCCCAAGTATAACCATCAATAATATCAACAGTGTGATCCAATGTTGTAAAACAGTGGATAACACAAAGAATGTGGTTTAGGAGGAAAACCAAAATTCTTTAAAATACTGAAAAACTAGTGTCGCATAGTAGGCACGGAGGGCTCACACAATGCAAACACTAAATCTCTGTCCTTGTCCATAACTGGATGCAAATCCTTCTATTTAAAAAAGCAAAAACAAAAAATGCTTCTATAATCAAATCCTTTGCCTTACCATGGTATTGTTAATGATTCAAAGAAATAAACAATTATATTGAGTTCTGTGCTACTCAGGTCCAGCATATGAGACATTTTGTTGCAACAATAAAACACTAAAAAATTCTGTTTCTTTTTTACTGTATTGCATTGTACTGTATGTATGTACGTATTTGTGTGTGGTACCAGGAATCAAACTCACCATCTCTCACTTGCCAGGCAGGTGCTGTGCTGCTGAGCTATATCCCTGGCTCAAAATTCTGTTTCTTATGCTCTTTTTGCCTCATACCACTAAACAAGTTACTAAGTTATCTTTTGCTTCTGTTGCTAGATCTGCCATAACAAAATAACACACACTAGGCAACTCCAACAACAGAAATTTGTTTTCTCACCGTTCTGGAGGCTGGAGATCTAAGATCAAGGTGTTGATAGTTTAGTCTTTTCTGAGGCCTCTTTCTAAACAGAAGGTGGCCACCTTTGTATGTTGGTTGGGTGGTACTGGGGACTTAACTCAGAGCTTCCACACTGAGCTATATCTCTGACACTATTTTTTTTTTTAAATTTTTTTGAGACACATTCTTCCTAAGTTACCCAGATAGGACTCAAATTTGCAATTCTTCTGCCTCAGCCTCCCAACAGAATCTCCTTTTTAAAATCCTTTTCTCCAAATACAGTCACAGCCCAAGGTACTGAGATTAGGACTTTAATATATGAACTTCTGAGAGACAGGATTCAGCTCATTACAACCTTCGGCACCCGGGGAATCCCATAAAGCTCAGATCTTAGGTCAGGTGCACTGGAGTCAGGTCAAGGCAATGTCATTTCTAACTCTGTGACAAGCAGAGAAGCCACTCAGCCGGCACCTGCTTCCACCTGTGAGGCAAGGGCCGGGGTGGCCGCACCTCATCAGCTGCTTGCATAGACAGACAATAGTGTGAGTACAGGCAGCTGCACATGAAAAGGATGCAGGACACATGCTTTTAACTATCATTTTGGCGCATGCCTATAATCCCAGCACTCTGGGAGACGGAGACAGAAGGGTTATAAATTCAAGCCTAGGCTGAGCAATTTAGCATCTTAGCAAGACCGTATGTCAACATAAAACACAAAGAAGGGCTGGGTATGTAGCTCAGCATGAAGGCCAGGGCTTCCCACCATATAACACACACGAAAAACAATGGTATCATTTTAATTCTGTGGTTTTTGAAATATTAGTCTTTTCATCACTTTTGACAGGTTTGCCTTTAGCAGTGTGATTAGCCTGCTCGAGGCTCAAAAATCAGCTGATTCAATTTATGAACGTATATGTAAATGCTCACAATGGCGACGAAAATGCTGAAGCGTACACACTTCAGCATGAGCTGTCTTCTGGTCTACATACTCTCTGTTGATTTCTTTTTGCTGTTATTTCTACTTCAGATCTAATGGTTACTGTGCATTTGAGAAAAGGGAATCTCAATGTGAACAGTTTCTCACTTCAAAAAAATTAAAAAACAGTATCAAAGATTTGCCTGCAAATTAGTGACACCAGTTATTAGAAGCGGTGGGGGGCAGTGCCAGGAATCCCTATGTGGTACCCCCATAAGCAAAGCTATGAGGATATACGAGAGGCTGAGCTGTCTCACAGAAAGTTTGCTGAAGGAAGCAGGACACAAGGGACTATCCCCAGTGTTCCTTCTGAGCACTGTTCTAAAGCAGGCCTCAGCACAATTTAGAAATGAATATTTTAGGTTTTGTGACCATATTAGTTTCCATCACCACTACTGTACTCAACTCTGCCACTGTAGTCACAAAGCAGCTATAAATGACACACGAATGAATAGGCATGGCTTTAGGCCAAAAAACTTCTGTGGACCATGAAATTTGATTGTCATAAAAGTGTAATGTGTCAGAAAATGTGATCCCCCCCCAATCATTTGAAAATATAAAAATGATTTGTAGCTCAAGTCATACAAGAATAGCAAGACTAGGTAGGTGGCGGCCAGATCAAGCCCAGTAGCCAATGCTTGCTCTATTCTAAAAGCTCCATAGATACACACGTGTTGATGGTGATAGCACCTTTCCTTTCTTGGCAACCATTTCAAAGTTACAGATCAATCTAGCACATCCATAATACCTTTCCCACCTTTTCTTTTTAAAGAAAAAACTACCAATGCTTCAATAGCTCCTGACTCGACTAAATCAAAGACCACTGCAAACAAACCCCAATAAGTTCCTGTAAATAAGAGTTTCAATACATTGCTTTGCAAACAGGAACAAGGCAGCACCCTAAAGAAAGGCAACATGGCTGCAAATGATGCAAACACAGGAAGCTGGAAGCTGTCCCATAGATCCCACATCTACAAAAGAGCAAAGTGTGGTGTTAGCTCATGTATCTCATATAAATACAAAAACTGCCTTTTAATAAACCTTTAGGACAGTGCTATGGCCTTGCTTGGGGGTATGAAGGAGGAAGCAAACTCCCGGGAAACCTCACACACGGTCCTCAAGAATGAATGACTTGGCTCAAAGTTGTAGACAGCTCCTGAAGACAACATGAGTAAAATTACTGCTTATTCCCCACGTGTTACTTAGTCCTTGGTTGGGGGAAGCTGCAGTATAAAAGCTGTATGGGAACTACCATGTTCTCCTTTTACTGTTGTACCTTCTTTCCCTCTGTTAACTTTTATTCCATTCTCACATGATTCCCATATGAGGGTCCCTATGTCTTTCTTGAATCAAGGGTGATGGAGTTCAGGACAGGATATCTCAAAATATGGCACCATGACATTTAAGAACACAACAGAAGCAGAAAAGCCTTTATCCCCTCTCCTCACTGCTCTTCCCTGAAAGAGGCCATGCATCATTCTCTGACCTTCCTTTAAAGAACCCGTGTCACACCCAGAGGAAAGGAGTGTCCTCATTCACTGCTGAAGGCTCCTGTGTCACACAAAACTCATATTAAGTAAATGAGTCTGCTTTTCTTTCATCAACCTGTCTTTTATTGTTGGTGATGACTCAGCCATAAACCCTGTAATGGGGGAGGCAAAAAAATACTCCTACACTTTCCTATAAATGGAAGTAAAAGAGATGTTTAATTGTTAGAAAGAATTTGGAGTCTTTGGCAAGTAAAGAATGAAGAGAATATTCCTGCATCAAGCCAACCTGAGGTTTCTTCCAAAAAGACCATGAAGACTACCCAGCAGTGCCTTCCAGAAACAAACTTGGGCTTTTTAAACTAAGAAAAGTCTGACACAAATGCATTCATAAACCTGTGTTACAATGATGACTGTCAAGCACAGTATTCGTATGATGCCCACAATTAGTGTTCCAGACAAGCTGTGAGTGATTGCGCCAATTAACTGGCTGCCAATTAACTCACTGATTGTGGTCAACAGGGCTAGAAAAGTTAAAAAGGACACATGACTAGCATCTACCTGAAAGAGGAGCAACTCCGATTAGAGCAGTCCAATATTCGTGCAGGAAATATTTTCCTAGGAATGAACTATGCCAGCTTTAATGTAAAAACTGTCTGCACTTCTGCCACAGAACCAGCGCTGAAGCCACAAGGGATATCAATTGTGCCTAATAATGGCTCCAGGCAAAACTAACAGAGGAGTGCCTTTGACTCAGACTGGTTTTATTCATAACAGCAGTTCTTTGATCTGCTAGTTTTACAAACCAAGAAGCACCTTTTCATTAGGCTTATCCCTAAGTGCCCCTTGCACTGATTTCCTAAATGAACCCTTGTTTTGCATGAATCCAGACTTTCTTAGGAACTACAATGCAATCTGAATACCAAGAATAAAACGTCTATCCCTACCCCCCCTTTTAAAAGGAACTATAATCTTTCCTAATTAAGGGAGGCCCCCTCAAATCTTGGCTAAACTAACTTGACATTTAATTAAGTACATATGATATTGAGAGTAAACCCCACCTAGAAAGAGCAAATATGTTCTTCATAACATCTCTCATTCCTGTCTTGACTAAGTGCCAATCCTGAGAGCGATCATCACTCCCCCAAATGTTTACCCAAACCCGTGACCCAGCTGTAGCCCAGTGAAAATATTTCTGAGAAGAATGAATGATCCTCACTTGAGTGCAAACATAATCCGAAAAGAAAAGCAACATGACAGCTGGCTAAACAGAGCAGAAGGAGAAAAAGACAATGGAGGCAGTACTTGCTTAAATAAAAACTAGAGTAACAATAGCAAGGGGACAGACATTCTCTGGAAAGTGAGAGAACAGGTTTATCTTGTTTAGGGCTACATTGAACACACTTTTTTAAAGATCAAAATACAGGCCAGAATTCTAGTTCTGTTTATTTCAGGATAAATTTACATCAGTGTAGTAATTCACTCCAGCCTTTTGTGGGATCTGCTATTACTCATGGAATAACTGCCCCAGCAATCAAGTGTATGGCTACAGCCCAAGGTGATTACGAACAAATAAAGCCTGGGAGGTGCTGAGGGTGTGGAGAGGAAGCAAAGAGTCACACGGGTGAGGCTGATTCACCCGTGTTGGTGGGTGAGCTGGTTACAAAGTGTTCCCGGCAGGGAAATCACACGACCCAGATTCTCAGACTTCACTGCTAAGTAGGGAGTGTGACCTTGCGCAAGCCAAAATGGATGGTAGATTGGGGTCTCCTGAATAAAAGAAAGGGACTGTGTTGAACAACCTTTGAGATTTTTTTCCCCAGTGTCTGAACACTGGGAAACTCTCTAGCCAAGCCTGTGCATCTAAGTTAGACAAGCGTGGGAAAATGCGGCCTTTTTTGCTCTAATCTACCACGAGGTGTGGGCACGGAGTGGATCTGCTTTCCCCTCGCCTGCGGGCGCCACTAAGTTTCCAAGCGTCCTGCAGGAGATAGCACTCCAAATTTGACCGCTAGCCGTGCACACCTGAAGCTGAAATACAGCAACTGCTGAATCAAGGTGCCCTGCTCTGACTGATCATAGGCATTGGAATGCGGCTCTCACCCCCACCTCCGACTCTGAAAGGGAACCTGACCTTCCTGTGGGCTCAGAGGTCACAGAGTGAGGTCACTGAGCAAGCTGCCCCCAAACCTCCTTCGAGGTAAAAGAGCTAAAATATCTACGGGAGCTGGAATACACAGACTGGAAGGTGACCCGAGAAGGTGTCATTACTTTATTCTGTGGCTTGGGCCGCTAGGCTGGGTCAGGAGGAAGGTGAGCGCCCCCGGTGCCCTGAATAGTTCCATCACCCCGCGGATGGTCAGAATGCTACCAATTCACCGGATGGCCTGGTTTAGGGTGTCCAGAATAAGGAACCAGCCGCTGCAGCCTGTGTGAACACTCCAGACCACTTCCCAAGAGTTGCGGGCGGCAGCACCCAAGCGGTACCCTGGGTCACCTCGCCGGCTTCCAGTTCCTCCGGGTCGCCGCGGGGGGGGGCGGGGTGCGAGGCCCAGCTCCGCGGCGGGGGTGGGGGTTGGGTTGGGGACCCAGGTGAGGGGGTGGAGACCGGCGGTACCTGTAGTGGAGAGTACGGTGCTGGCGAAGAAGAGCGCCGAGGTGAAGTCCCAGTTCCAGTTCCCCGAGGCGTTGCTGAGCACCGACACGCCGTAGTTGCTGGCCTCCAGCACCCGGCCCAGGAACTGCTCCAGCTGCGGCTCCGACAGGCACTCGTGCTCCTCCAGGAAGCGCCGCTTCAGCTTGCGCAGCTCCTGGCGCAGCAGGTCCTCGTAGGGCAGCTCCACGGAGGAGAAGACCACGGCGCCGAAGACCAGGTAGAGCAGGTAGCCGAGCACCAGCAGGCCGAAGCACCAGGCCGAGCGGTGCCGCTCCACCAGGCGCACGCACGAGCTGCCGGCCAGGGACTGCAGCATCTTCCCCGCCAGGGCCGCTGCCGAGCCGCCAGGCCCGCGCCGCAGCCCGGCCGAGCGCGACCAGCCGGCTCCCGGGACGCCTTTCTGCTGTCTTTTCCTGCTTCCTTGCAATACAAAAACCCAGATGATGTGGCGGTGACGTGGTCGCCAGCTCAGGTAACCGAGAGCCCGCAGAGACCGCGCGCAAACTTGGCGGAGCGCGCAGGGGGCCGGGCCGGGCGCACCGCGACGCCCCCGCCCTCCGCGGCGCCCTCGGGTTCCCTACGCCCCGCCGGGCGGCCCGGGCGCGCGCGTGTGCCTGTCCCTGTGCGCGCGCGCGTGTGCGGCTGCCACGCACTGGCCGTCCCAGCCCCCCATCACCACCCCCCGGCAGCCTTACTCATGTTCCCCACCTATTTCCGCCGAATCAAAGCCCCTTAGCAAAATCCTCAACGCATTCTTCTGCCAGTGATGACAATGAGAATACCAGAACCTCAGGCACCGAAAGACACCTTTAAAGTTTCCTCTGATCGCCACTCCTTCCACAGGACGTGGATATCATAGAGTTTTAGAGAGGTTCTGTTTCTAACTGCTAATTGTTGTGGGTTTTTTTGTTTGTTTGTTTATTTTAAAGTGACCTCGGATTTTACGACAAAGTCTCAACAAGCCGATTACCAGAAGAAACAGCTTTCCTGTGTACTTCTTTGGAAATGTCGAGGAGGGTAGGATCCCCAGCCATCTAGTGCCAACAAGAGTAAAAATTGGCGCGCTGTTTCTGGAAAGCAGTTTGGTTGTTATCTTTCAAGAATCTGAGAAGGAGAAACCATCAGTATTTAGAGTAAGGGGATCAGGGAGAGGAGAAGAGGGGTAATGAAGTGGATATGATGGAAGTATACATGTGTGTATAAATATGCCGCGGGAATCTCATTCCATATAATTAATATGCGCTAATACAAACATGTGCCCTGACTCAGTGATTTCTCTTAAAGAAAAAAGATTGAGAGACAAAGATTAATGCACAAGGTTGCATACATATTTTTATTATATGCATACATACCTCTGAATGTAGATATGTATGATGTACATGTGTATATGAAATAATCAAGAACATCCTATACGTTCTAAAACAGTCATGGTTTCTCAACATCTTAGATGGCCCATAGACTTTAAGGTTGTGTTTGAAGACATAAGCAAAACGGTATAGACCCACGAGTATGTAAAATACTTGTATTTTGTAAAATAAAACTGTAGGTGTATAAGAGATTCTCTGCATGGAAATAAAACCAACCTCTAGAGTAGACCCTGGGTGATAGTAGATTATACAGGTGACTTTCATTTCTCCTGTGCGTTTTGGGTTTCTCAAATTTTCCACTATAAACATATTTTTATAATCATATTTTGAAATACATTAAAAATAGAGTTGAAAGCCAGGCATGGTGGCTCACCCCTGTAATCCCAGCACTCAAGAGGCTGAAGCAGGTAGATCATTGAAATTTGAGACCAGCCTGGGCTACAAAGTGAGCCCAAGGCCAGCCTGAACCACATAGCAAGACCCTGTCTCAAAAAGACAAAAAAAAAAAAAAAAAGTCAAAGACAAAAAAATACAATTGAGTTGTACAGTTTTTAAGAACAATAGCTTCGGGGAACATCTGTCTACCTATTGAAGCTCAAAAAAGCATATATTTTATTTTCATAAAATGTTCATAAAAATGTTTAGCACACACAGTGCCCTCCACCCCAAGTTCTGGGGATAGAACCAAGGGTCTTCCAAGGCAAGGGCTGTTACATTGCCAGCCTCTTTTCACCCACTTTAAGACAGAGTCGCCGTTATCCAGGCTGACCTTCAACTTGCTACTTCAGCCTCCAGAGTTCCTAAGATCATCAGTGGTTTTTAAATTTCAGCAAATAATCTCACTTCTTAATCAGAAGACAAGGCATCCCTCCATGTTACCTTGCTGTGATATGGAAGATACTGCATGGCAAAGCTGGCTGGGGAATTGGCAGGACCTGTCAATTACAAAATCCTAGGGCAATGCAGGGACCCCATATGTAGAACTTCCCAGGAGCTCCCACAAGATGTGGGCTGCATAGAAAGAGCCAACATTGGGGAAAGCCGTTATCATGCGTGAATTTGTATGGTAGTCCATGCAGCCTCTGAACACCGAGTGTGCTTTTACTTTTGCTTTTATCTTCTTTTTCTCTTTGTTCAGCCCATGTTCACACTGCAGAGCTGGTTTCTTCCATACCTCTTTGCCCTGCACTTTTCAAGTAAACTTCGCACTGTTATTAGCTTGTCTTGTCAAGTCTTTGTTTGAGGCAAGGAGGACCTGAGATACTTTTGATAGGCAAGCCATTTCTAAAGAAACCACCCTGCAACATCTGAACCTCAAAACTGCCCCATTTCTTCTCACTCCTGAGAAAAAAATGTTCCCTTACTTTTCAAGATGATGCCAGTAGCCCACCACCATGAGTACTTTGACCACCAAGAACACTGGCCATTAGCCAATGGTCAGCTCTCAGAACCAAGCCCTCTTTTCTGCCCTTTCCTCCTCCCTCAGGTCACCATAGGTCTCCATCTTACACTGGCCTCTGTGCACATCGCTAGACCCTGCTGGCTCCACCCTTTCCCTGATCTTTTCTGATGTGACCTGCTGGGCCCTCTGTTCCTGAGCCCACCTGTCAGAGTCCACTTGCCATTGCAGAATTTCTTCTGTCTCTAATCACAGGCTCCTGCTGCTCCACAGCCACGAACATGAGCATCACAGTGTAGATTCTGTCCTCAGCACTGGTTTGCATTCCATCCTTATCCAAGAAACCTCCTGTACCCACCATGATGACATTTTTACTTCCTCCCCATGTCACAGTCTGGGGGCACTAGTGTATCTGCATGTACAGCTTTGGTGAGTCATCACACACTCAAGCGCACATGCATGCCCATGGTAGCTTTTGAAACTTGATTCTTGCTGCCCCTCTCATTAGAAGGCAAGGTTTGTGTCCTCATCTTTGAAACTGGGTAACTGTATCTACTTTAACCCACAGAGCACATGAGAGATGACACTAGGTGGTTTCTAAGGCTAAGTCATTAAAATAACTGCAGCTACCTATCTTGGTCACAGGAACACTTCTCTTGCAGTCCAGAGCCCGAGTGAAAGGTTATGTATATGTGTCTCAGGTGGCAGTCCAGTTGAGCCCTGCCTCCAACCATCCTCACTGAGCAGACAGTGGTGTTGTGGCTACCAGGTGCCCTATTTCTGTCCATATCCTCCTAGGCAAGACACATCTCCCAGCAGAGCTCTACCTGCATCTAGAGGTACAGGTTGCAGAATAATCTAATCCCAAAGTTGTTGATTGAAAACAACAATGATAGACTAGTAGATCAGCATGCATCTAGGCTATGCTGAACTTCAAAAATCATCAACGGAAGTTATTCTGGGATGAATTTGCCATTCTTGCTCTTCACTACTCTAGCTGAGACTGTGCTCCAGTTCTATGTTACAACTGCGCCAAGGAGACTAGGTATTCCCCGAGATGTATCTTACCCAGAGATTACAAGGAGAAACTGGAAACCTCCTGGGAGTGGTCTGTTGGGGTCAGGGTCTGCCCATTGATTAGACCTTGCAGCATGTAGAAATGAGGGTTGGGAAGGCCCCCGGCTCTGGGTGTTGGAGCTGCATGTATCCCAGTGAGGGAGATAGGCTGTTTCCCTTCTTCATCCTGGCCCACTGCTTGGCACAGATCTCTGTGTTCAAGGAAGTTAGCAACCCCAAGACTGAGGCTTTTTTTAAATTGAAACATTTATCCCAGTGGTTTGTATGTGCCCACTAGCTACTTTCTTTCTGTCCTCGTTTCATGAAGATAAGAGGCCACAAAAACTGGCATCTCTGCTTCTTGGTCCTCTGCCTTTATACTTCTTAAAAGAAAATGGACTACAGAAGGAAACTCAGAGAGGACTGACTACACTGCTTAGAGGGTAGTGAGGGTGGACTGGGAAGGTATAAAGAAGAGAAAATGTGGAGTCTTTGTTCCCCCTGATGAATATAACTCGTCAACAAGTAATATCTTGGTTATTTTTCTCTCACTGCTGAAACAAAATACCTGACACCCAAAGTTAAAGAGGGTTTCTTTAGCTCACAGTTTGTGGAGGTTTCAATCCATACTCAGCTGGCTCCAAGACAGGCAGCATGACAGAGGGACAATAGTTCATAGCTTCAGAAGACAACAAAAGCAGCAAGAGCAAAAGGGGCAAAGGGGAAGAGAGAAAAAGCAAACATCTTTCCCTCCCTTATGTTGTACTTGCCCCATGGCAGGTATAGTACTCACACCCATAATCCCAGCATTGGACCATGAATCAATCACAAACTCTAGAAGCCTGCCCCCGTGACTGTATGAGCTTTAGAGGGACATCTACACACAAACCCACCTTGCTTCCTGAGGAACAACCCTGGTCCTAGGATTCAGGATCCAAATAATCACTGTTGTGTTGTATGAGGATTACATAAAATGGGCTTCCTGATCTAAATTTGGTAAAGATGGTAATTCTTTTTTTTTTTTTTTTTTTTTTGGTACCAGGGATTGAACTCATGACCTCAAAGATGGTAATTCTTTAGGAAAGTCTTTCACTTTAGATCAAAATTTAAAAAAAAAAAGTAACAAAGAAATTCATGAAGTCAGTGTTAGGGAATCCAGTCCATCAGCAATAAGCACAAAACTTAGTATTTGTAATTCATTTCTGGGTCTATACCCAAAAGAACAGGAAGTAGTGAGGTAAATAGGTAATTGCCTACCCAAGTTTATGACAGTGTTGTTGTTGTAGTCAGGGGTTGTACAGAGAACAATTAGAATCAGGACATGGAGTTTATAATATTTTATGATGGTCACCAGAGTTAACACAAGAAAATGCAGGAAATCTATTCACAACACCAAAGACATAGAATATTTAGTCAAGGGCCTAAATCCCACAGCAATGTCCCACATAAGCCCAGATAAAGACCCAGAGCTCATGACAATGCCTCCCACAAATCCAACTGGAGGTCTAGAGCCCACAAGAAGGACTCACACCAGTGTCTTTTATGGATCGGTGCCGGGAAGGCCCAAAGGTCAGCGGTGGAAACTAGGAAGTCTATGCCAGCAGGGTGAAGGAGCTGTGCTGGTAGGTTGAGGGTTCTATGCTGGAACCGAGAAGTCACACTCACAACAAACACCAGGGCTGTCCTGAAAAACACCACAGCCATCCTCAGTGACACGGAGGCCCTGAGCTCCTCCGACAAGCACAGTCAAGTACATGCCAGGAAGCCAGTGTGACAAGTTCATCCTGGAGACCAAGCAGCACACATCTTGCCCTCCGGAGCCAGGAAGCAATGCTTGATGTGAGGGCCAGAGCTTCTCCAGGAGAACCTAACGGCTCAAACATCAACACGTAGGAGAACCCACAACACCTCAATGTCTCAATGCTTTGACACCTTAACGCTCTCCCTTCCCCTTCTCCACGTCTCCATTTATACTGGCAACCTTCCCCAGGTGAAACATCTCCGCTCAGCACCACGCCGATGTAATCCAGGGGGCATTAAGTTGACAACCAGTTCTCAATCCTTAACAGTTGTTCACAGTGGTTAAGAGGTAGAAGTGACTGAACTGTCCATCAGCAGATGAATGGGTACACAAAATAGAATCCATGCTTATAATTATGAGACATTCAGTTATTTATTTATTTATTTATTTATTTATTGGTACTGGGAATCAAACTTATGACCTTGCTCTTGCCAGGCAGGCACTATACCGCTAAGCTATATCCCTAGACCTTATACAGTTTTTAATTTTTTTGTTTTTTGTTTTTTGTAACAGGATTGAACTCATGACTTCATGCTTGCCAGGCAAGTACTTGTGCCTGCAGAGCCAAGTCCCTGGCCTTATACAGTTTTCAAAATGAAGAAAATTATGACTCATACTAAAGATGAATGAGCTTTGAAGACATTATAATAAAATTGGGGTAAGATGGAAGAAATAAAAAACT
Organism: Dolichotis patagonum; assembly: GCA_004027295.1. NCBI lineage: Eukaryota > Metazoa > Chordata > Mammalia > Rodentia > Caviidae > Dolichotis > Dolichotis patagonum. The sequence continues at coordinate 37,937 of PVJX010006968.1, forward strand.
AGGTAGAAAGGAGACAAGAAAATTGAGATTTGAAAAATTGTAGTTTTAAGAAGAAATGTAGGCTTGAGACACAAGCCCAGTTTATCTTACTTTTTTCTCGTCTCCCAAAACATAGTAAACCCTGGCAACTCTCCTTTTATCAGCAAATGAGTTAACCCATTCCTTTTGTATTTGGTAAATTATCCTAGGTCACCTGGGAATAGAACACCTTTTAGGTGTTATCCCACCCATTATCGCACCATGGGTGGGCTGTCTTCTCCTATTCAATATGCAAGATAAGAGTATAAAACAGGCTTAGTGGCATAGGTCAGCAGAAGTTCAGCATGCATAAGGAGGAGGAGGAGGGGGGAGGAGGAGGGAGGAGTAGGAGGAGGAAGAGGAGAAGGAGAAAAAGAAAAGAGACTAAAACAGACTTCTGCCCCTCAAAACCCGTAAAACATATGCTGATCATATGTTGCAAATCTGTGATCTCAGCACTTTAAAGACCGAGGCAGGAGGATCGCCTAGAATTCAAGACAAACCTGAGCCACATAGTGAATTTGAGGCCAGTCTGAGCTAATAGTGAGGCCCTGTTTCAAAACCAGCAAACAAAAAAGACCCCGGTTCCCACCTGTAGCATGTCTTGTTTCTCTGAGCACCCACACTTCATTCTTTGAGTGTGTCCTGTTTCTAGCTAGGCTTCTCATGTCCCTTTTATCGACACATTCTGAAAATTCTTTTTTCCTTGTAGACAGTCAGTGAACCTTACTTTAAAAGAATAGGTTTAATTTCTTATTTCAGCCTTGGGGACCACCAGACCCAGCCCAGTGACAAAATCAACCAGCCACAAAAGGGTAAATACTGTGTGATCCCACTTACATGAGCTGTGGGGAGCAGTGAAATTCACAGAGGTAGAAATAAGAATGCTAGTTGCCAGAGACGGGGCATCTAGAATCACTGGCTTCCTCTGAGGAATGCGGAAGCAGAGAGCCAACTACCACAGACTGAGAAGGTAGGAGACAGTTAGTCTTCTGTCATTCAAGAATCTTCGAAGCCTGAGGTTTTGTGGTACCCACATTTACAAGGTCAGGGATATGGAAGGAAATGTGAGGAGCAAGTAGAGCACAAAGCTGCCCTCAGGGTCCCCTGAAAGTACTGGCTTCCCAATCAGTGGTGCCCGGGATGCTCCAGATCCTAATCCCTGACTTCAGGAGGTGACATGCCCAGGTACCAATGTCTCTTGCACCTTTGCTTTGGTAAGAGGTAGCTGCCCTCTGAGGAGCGCTTCATAAGTCAGGGGCTGCAGGAAAGCAGCCAGTGACAGGTGGCTCCCTCTGGACCCTCCAACAGAGCAGGCCTGTGGCAGCGGGTCCGGGCCTGGCTTGAGCAATGCTCATCCTTCCAGTGCCACCGTCCCTGGCTCTTAACCATGGCTTCTTGCCAATGCAATTTATTTCTGAGTGTTAGAACATATTCTATGCCCTCACCTCTCATTTCTGCACACCCTCCATATATACAAGAGGCAAGAAGGGAAAAGAAAAGAAGGACATGCTTTGTGGAAGCAAGTAAGTAAAGGTGAGAAAGCAAAGATTGGATGTAGAGGGAGACACTGAATATTCATATGTACCCACTGCTCTATCCTGTCATGTCCATTTGTGTGGAAATCCTGCTCCAGTCACACACTTCATGAGCTCCCTTGCTGACATGTCATGGTGATAGCAATCCTGTGACCACCTCTCAGTAGACTCAGCAGCCTCATCGCTTTCTCCAAAACAGGCAACATGTCTTGGTGGCTTGGAAAGGACTCACTTGGGCTCGGTTATTCCATGATTTCAGATCACTATAGTGCAGGGATTGTGGCTTCGATGTGGGAAAAGGGAAAGAAAGCAAGAGTAGGTGATACCATTTTTGCCTGAAACAGTCTAATCCTGACTGCTAGCTGTTACCATGCTTTCAAGTCACGTCCATACCCAGACAGCAGCATCCCAGCATCAGGGTTTTGGATGGTATATGCCATCAGGTACTGTGCAAGCTTGTGATGCCTCAACAGTGTGGACTAGGACATTTAGTGGCCTCTGGAAACTTGACAGTAACTCAATGCTGAAGATCAGAGTTTCACTTTTCCAAGAGCCTTTCTGCTCAGCCAGGAAGTGTTCCCATTGAGGGACTCTGATGTTCCCCACTCATCCCTCCAAGTGCAGTCTGTAATCTTTCCCTCTAGACATTTCTGAGCTTGCTACTTGCTCCAGAGCCTCAATGATTTAGCTCTCTTCCTGTCCTGTGTCACTTTCACTTGTCCATTTTAGTCTTTCAGGCTCCTGTGCACATTTCCCTTACAGATGGATTTCCTCAACTACCTAAACCCACAGGAAGTACTCAGTCGTCCCTCTGAATTTGGGCCAACAGTTTGTAGATATTTTTATTTCTAGATGTTTTATTTCTGGGTACAAACATGCACATTCTAGTATTGTTATTTTGTGGCACTGAGTTATACCCCTCAGCATGCATGTACATATTTTTTTTTCTTTTAAGATGAGATCTTGCTAGCTACTAAGTTGCCCAGGCTAGGCTCAAACTTGCCATTTTCCTTCCAGAAAACTCGCAGAGTACTGATTGGGCATGTACAACCAAACCTGGCTTAGTGCCAGTAATTTTACCACCACATATTTTGCCTCCCTCTGGAACAGTGATGTGAACCTTTTAGACCTTTCAGTGATGCAAATGGCCCACTGTGGTCACATACCGTAGGGTCATCACCCCTGCTCTAGACTCTACACTCTTAGGAAGAAACCTGGTGCCTCTGAGTTCTTTGTATTTTTTAAAGCATTTTTCACATGCTATATGTACTCCAGATATCTTTGACAGTGGTTTAATAAGTGAAAAGGCAAAAGGCAGGTCAAAGAGTCTTTAAGCATGACTCAGGTCTCAGTCAAGGACTCAGTCATTGGCTCCTGTCTAGGAGAATGACTGTTGCAGTTGAACAGGCCAAAGATAGTCCAGGTTCTTGCATATAAGGAGGAAAGAATTGCCAAGCATACATACCATAGTAGGTAGTAAGTAGCTACGTTTTTGTTTGAAGATCATGGGACAGCAGCGGCAGGAATCAGCAAGAGGGAAAAGGGAAAAGAAAAAGACTTGGTAACTCAGGCTTCCAGCATTAAGAAGGCATCTGACTCTAGATGCCTCCTACTGCATCTCTGTCAGTGTTTGGCCTCCTCTGTTAAGGTGACCTCCTGGGCTTTTGTTACTTTATTTTGTTCCTCTTCTAGGACAATGGATAAGCATCAAGGTGATATTTATAGTTGAATGGAGGGAAGAAATGATTCACTCAGCCCTAAGGTAAGGAGACCCAGACCTGGTATGAGGTGGACTCAGGAGATGGGCTGATTGTGCAGGGTGCTGCATAAGTGCTCTATGGAAAGGAGGAGATGACAGGAGCCAATCCTCTGCAAGCTTGAGAGATGATGGCTTCTTAGGTACAGATACCAGCCCTCTGGTAGGGGCCACAAAGGCTTAGGCTTGAATATAACACACCTCTGACCATTTTGACCATGCATCTTGTTCCTTCCAGTAAGATATAGTTGTAATATGACATTGTATTTCAGGTTGCCAAGGGGCAGCCATGTCTCACTTCCCCCCAGTGGATAGATAACATAGGCCATTTATTATTATACAGAAGTATAAGATGATCTCTTTGAAAGGTCTTAGTCAAGGACTCAGACCCAATGAAACTCATCCCAATGGTTAAGAAGACTTCTGAGCAGGCACTCAGAAGGAATTGATGAGGTTGTTCCCATCTATAGATAGGAAGAACAAAAATTAAGAACTAGGATCCAATCAGGCCTGTCTCTAGGTCAGTGCCCACCAGTGAGGACTTGACAAGGTCTCTCCTGTTAGTCTGAGCCTTTTAGGCCCCAGGCATTTAACCTGTTAGGGTTGAATTTCATGAAACTGGATGTCTCCATCCCTAAGTGAGCACAAGTGCTACTTCCTTTGGACCCACTGGATTTTCCCAATAAACACAATCCAACTTCTGGTTGAAAATTCCAGAAGTGGGATGCCTTACTGGCTGGATATCCCCTAGCCAATTAAAAAGGAACAAGACCCATCACTAGAGAAGACTCAGTTTACTAAGTCAGACAATAAAGCATACACATCTGGTGACAGAATCTCAAAGTCTGGCACTGCATAAACTCAATCAGCATATACAGGTTACACACCCTTTCAGACAGTGGCATAAGCTTATGGCCACAGTTATCACAACAAAAGCAAACTCAGTAAAAAGGAGAGCAAACCAGTATCAGCAAACTACCCCAGGAAGTTCTAGGAGGACAGGCTTTGGGACCCTGAGGAGATGAGTCAGCTAGTCTGCTGGGCTGCATGCTGTAGACAGTGGCAGGGACTTTAAATAGGCCAAATTTTCTCTTCCGGTGCTGAAAGATATTGTACCTCTCAACCCTGGGTTGTTTGTTCATTTATTTGTTTTTGAGTTGTCCAGAACCAACAACTAAACAAATGCAACACTTTGAGAGCTGAAGACCTGAGGGGAACAGGGTATCAGAAAAACAGAAAGAAAATTACTAAAATCTATGGAAAAGAAGCACTCCAAGTGTACCCATGACCCACGAGGAAGCACAAACACCCTTGAGGCTAAACACAGAGCTACCAAAGTTCAGGGCAGGTAAACAACTACTCCACAGAGTCTCACCCTGTAGACCCAGCGACCTCTGGAAAAACCCCTCCTTTGACTGCATGAGGCTTTGGGGAGACATCTAAACACAAGCCGTAACAAGAGGTAAAGCAGAAAAAAACACTTGCTCCCAGTCAGGATGCCCTAACCTTCGGTAAACCCTTTATTCTCTGGCACATTTTGGTTTCCCAGAATGTTGCAACCCTCTTCCCACCATATGCAAAACAGATAAAACTAGAATGTAACCTTTTAACCAATCATGTGCCACCAGCTATTCTGCCACATGCAAAGAAGGTGAAAATATAAATTACTGTGCAATCAACTAACAAATGCTCTGCTTCTGTACTTTCTTGCTTACAAACCCTATTTTAAAAAACCCTGCACACACAGAATTCAGGGCCTGATTCTTTGGGAGTGACCCCAGTCAGGACTGCCAGCATCAATAAAGTGTTAGCACCAAACATTTGTTTGCAAACCTCGGGTGCTGTTCGGTTCTTGGTCTCCATCTGCTGTAGCATTTGCTGTGAGCTGTAGCATTTACTATAACAGTATGAACACTTTTAGCTGTATTGCAACGGTAATAATTCAGTTAGAAGTAATAGAATTAAGGAAGTCATTCCCTTCCACTATTTTATTTTATCTTGTTCGTTTATTTATTTATTTAGAGAGGTCTCAATATGTAGTTTGGGCTGGTCTTGAACTTACTACATAGTCCAGGCTGGCCTCAAATTCATGTCTACCCTTGCCTCAACCTCCCTAATGTTGGGGTTACAGACCTGTGCCACAACATCTGGCACCCATTTAATTTTGAACAGCATTCTAGGGCCATTCTTCCTTCCATTGGTCTAAGATAAGAAGAGAATCACATAACAAAAACCAAATAAATCTCTGATGCTTTAGGAGACAGCATATGCATACTGGATCTCCTAGCCTGTCAGACACCTTCACCCTATTCCAAACTTATTAAACATTCATGAACAGGCACTACATATTATGCATATAATTAAGATCAGAGTGAATGCTGGGACAGGCATGCATGTTGAGAGCCCTTGAGATGACTCAACACTCTGTCAATCATACCTAGAAGTCCAGGGAGAGCACCTGGATGCACATATCCTTCAAATTCCTTTAAATTCTGAAAATCTGATTTATCTAGGACTAGCAAGAAGATCTAGGATTTTCTTGCTGTATACTGTGATCTATATGCAGTACTTTTGCTTTCCTCCAACCCCAGCACTACTTTTCTGTCTGTGCCACATCTTTCGCTGACATGGACTTGCCCTGAATACAACTTTCCATGATTTTCAATAAATATCACTGCTTACCACTTGCCACTGGGTGTATATTTTGCAATTTTTTGTTCATTGTACACAAGAGCCTGGATTATACCTGCTGAGTTCATCAGGCAGTAATATACGTGTTCTAAAGCTTTAAGCAAATGTATTAAGAATGAAATAAACATATTCCCCAATGTTCTAGTAGATCTCATCTGTTAAAGGACTCATTTCCAATTGAGTCTATCCTACTGTGGAAACAATGAAATTGGTGTGAGAGTTCATCATTCCAGGCTTTGTTCCTATTTATTGACTCAGGTTACTACGTAACTAAAAAGTCACTTAACTCCTCGATCCTAATTTTATCACACATAAAAGGAGTACTTACTGGCTGTTACCCACATTTATATAATCCTCAGTGTGTTTGCATTCTTCCTCCCTTCTTTCACTCTGCTTAGTTGTGACTCTGTAGAAACTTATGAGAAGAAAGAAAAAGAGAATTCTGGATTTTTTCTGGCCCATTCCTCTCTTAGGCTTTCATTGATTCACACATATATACTATAGAAACACGTGAAAACTCTATAGCTTAACATTGAGGGAAAAGAATTCAAAAAGGGATTTTAAAAAACCCCAAAACCAAGATCTAGATACTCGTGAATCAATTTCAGTTTGATATGTAGGTAAGTAGAACACCAGAAAGAAAAGAGGGGAGAAAGAAGAGGGCCATAAGATACATAGAAAAGATATTGATTGCAATCTGCATAAGAATTGTCCACAAGATGAGAAATATCTCTTCCTTACAGAATAATTGGGAAACACAGTCTTACAAATCCCCAAAGCTCTGCAAATTTAAGACAAATTAATGCAGAAAGAATTATAACTAGGCATATCATAATTAAACTGAAGAAAACCAAGGCTAGAGAGAACCACATGCAGCAGAGACTAGAGATAATGAGGAAAACAAAAACTGCCAACCTAGAATTCCATACTCAATGGAAATATTTACAAGGGGGAGATATGTGAAAAAAAGATACGATCAATGAAAGCCAAGAGAATTAGTTACAAGCAGAACTGAAAGGTTTTCTTGTAAGAAGTTCAGTCCACATGATAAGTCATGGTGTCCACAATGCATAGGGCAGCAGATGAAGGTAGTGAAAGACTACTAAGCCAGAAGAAAATGGAGGAACTGGGCAACCTTTCTCTCCAGGGGAGAGGGAGACTCATTAGGCTTGGCATGTTGGATTGAGAGGTGAAAGGAGATGGAGTGGTAGCCACAGAAGAAGTTACTCCAGAAGGGTACAATGAATTTGAGGTGACAGAAACACCTAGGATTCAGCCTCTACCAAAGTGGAAAGCAGTGAGTCTGGGGCAGTGGTGGCAAACTTATGGCATGTATGCCACAGCAGGCTGTTGAATCATTGAAAGCTCTAAAAGTTTCACCATCCACTGTATGGCTGTACATACTGACACCAAAGATATGAAGTAGTACAAGAGCTGAGATAGAAAGGGGCTGCATGGCTGGGCAGGAATCTTGAGGAGGTAGGAATGAGTGGGAAGTAAGGGGACAAGGAGGTGATGGGTGGAGGAAGAAACATTACTCTTAGGACCTCAGTGGAGATTTCCTATGGCTCCGGATAAGGTTTATCCCCACCCAAATTCAGGTTGATGCTTGGCTTCAGTGCAACAATTTTGAGAGGTGGTGGGGCCTCTAGAGGGTATTTGGGGTGATGAGAAATCTGCCTTTAATGAGAGAATTAAGAGTGAGTTATTTCTCTTCTGCAAGTTTGTTAGAGAGCAAGCCTGGCCCTCAAGGTAGCTCACTTGCACATGTGCCCCTCCTTGGCACATTCTAGGTTCTCTTCAGGATTTTTCACCACAAGGCCTTCGCCAGAAAAGAAGTGGATGCAGGTGCCACGTTCTTGGATCTCCATAACTGTGAGCTAAGTAAACCTAAGTAAACTTCTTTTCTTGATAAATATCCAAGTCTCCAGTACTCTCCTATGGCAATAGAAAAGACTAAAAAGATGGTCCTTTTACTAAAGAGAGGAAAAGCAATTAGTTTGAAATCAGTTCAAAGAGAAAACTGAGTACTTCCTCAGTCCTGAAATGCAGTAAAATGAACAGCGACTACCAAGGGAAGCCAGGAATATGCCAGTAGGAGCAGACTTGGAGAAAGCAAAGAGGCCAGGGGTATCTCTCTCTGAAAAAAAAAAAAAAAAGAATGTGGTTAGGCAAAAACAAGAGGGTCCCAGGAGATGGACAGAAAAGTTTTCAAAGGAGAAGAGCAATGGAGGAAAAGCCGTGGAGAAACTGCAGTGGGGAGCAGAGGAACTCTGTGGAGGAGCTTATGCTTTGCAGAGTGAGCCACAGGAGAGGCAGTGTAGGAGGAATCAGCTGGTCTCAAGATTTCAGAGCCAGCGGGGGTGCAAAGCAGTATGGGTGCAGGTGTTGCTGAGACTCCTATGTTCTGGCCATGGGCCACCTGGCCAGCAGATAATAGCTCTGCTTCTGCTGACCTCTCCATTGTCCTCCAGCTCTTCCCGGGATGGTTCAACACTTCCTCCTCATGAATACAAGAACACAGTCACTTTCAAATTAAAAAATATTGTCATAGTAGGCTAAACAAAAGAGAAAAATCTCTTCTTTACAGAATAATTGGGAAACACAGTCTTAGAAATCCCCAAAGCTCTGCAAACTTAAGACATATAAATGCAGAAAGAATTATAACTAGGCCTCAGCTAGTCTTTGTCACTATTTCCTGAGTGTGAGGTGTGTGTGCGCTAGAAGTTCATGGATGAAGCATTCACTTACTTTTGGACAACTTCTTTTAGACAGTATGCTTGCTTTTTCCTCTGCTTTTTTCCCCTCTTAGTAACTTCATTTTTTTTTTTAGTATCTTCACTTTTATTTGGTGCTTTGAAATTCATAGATCATTTCTATGTAACTCATTCATTAGATGAATTCATTAGAGTAATTTCATTACAATCACTGTGGAAATAGGCCAGGCATTATTATCCAGTTTCCACACATGAATGAACTAAGAACTTGGGAACTATTTGTCAAGGGCATCCTGGTTCAGTGCTCTTTCTCTATCACAGCAGGACCTGTCCTTTGAATTGCAAAGTCACGGAGCACATTGACAGGCTACTTGAACATGCTTACAAAACAATTATGATGTACTTGACAATAGAGTTAAAAATGAAACCTAAGGGCTGAGTAATAATATTTTCCTGTCACTACTATGTCATCATCTTTCAAGGACTTTTGCATCACTGAGAACTACCTTTGTTGAAAACCACTTGCATGTAGATGAAAGTTAAAGGTAATCAATAATAACAATCACTAAAAGTTGTGGCTGCTTTTGGAACAGAGAGCCATCTAAAATTTAAGGTGTCCCTTCAAGAAAGCACTAGAGCCATCTAAAATTTAAGGTTTGATGGACTTCAGTCAGTGGTCTTAGGAGTTTTATCATTCTCAGAGATTAACTCTCTTTTCAATTCAGATTTTAAGAGTAGAAAACTCCCTGAATGAATTAATTCTTACAGTAAACTTGCACTTGTACATTTGGGGCTCAGGAAAAGGAGAAAGCTTTTGTAGTTGCTTTCAATCATATCCAAATGTACTTGGCCAGAATTATAAGAAGTGAAATACTCAAAATTTTCATACCTTTTAAGTCCATCATCAACTAATCATCAACTAATCAACTAACACTTTATTGTTCAATATTTGTTAGCTAGCAGTACTGATTAAAATGGTCAATAAGCATAAAAAATTATGTACTCTCCTTTCTCTTCCTTACCTAGAGCTGAAGGTGAACACAAATATTCCCTCCACCCCCATTATATTATGCCCAGTTCAAGAAATTTCTTTTTAAAAAAAGAAAGAAATTTCTTTTATGCAATCTGAAATGCTATGAATATATCCATGTTTAACTGGTCCACATAAAGAAAGTGATTATACATACATTGCATTCCAGGAGACAAAAAAAACATTGCCATGGAAACCTGAGTTGTTAAGTGTAATATTTTCTTCGTGAAATTATGATTTGGGATTCAGCTCTGCCTGGTCCCTGGCTCTCTCAGCAGAGCTGCTCTCGGTAGCTCCTACCTTGCTCTGTGCACCTGCACTTGGCTTTGCTCTTCCCTGGAGCTCAGAGTCTGCCTAGCCACTGCCCCTGCTTCCCACCCTCAGCATGCAGCAGCAGGGCTCTCTCTCCAAGTTCTGAGAGTCACCAAATCCTGCTGAGCCCTGATTAAGGTATTATGGTTCCTAAAATGCAGTTTACATCAAGAAGAAAAGTTCCTCTTCCAGGACAGGTTTCCTAGACCTCAGAAACAGGGACCAGGCTGATGAATGTGATGAAGCTGCAAGCAATCCTCACTCGTGCCCACTGGCTCCATTTCTACCTTGTCTCAAATGACCCAGCCTGGTAAAATCCACAGCAAGACCCCAGTTCCGTCATCACTCAAGGTCTGCATTTATGGTCAACCCCACATTTTTCTCCCTTGTTCTACATTCTGATTCACACCCACAATCTTCAGGCCCTAACTTTTGTAGGATAGAACCTTCATACAAGACTTAGCCCTAAGTGCCAAGGCCTAGTTAGACCAGATATCTTTTGTTTTGTTTCGTTTTTGTTTTTGTTTCTCAAGACAGGGTCTTGTTATATAGTTCAGGATGGCCTTGAACTCATTATGAAGTCCAAAATAACCTTGAACTCATGGTAATCCTCCTGCCTCAGTCTTCTAAGTGCTGGGGTTATGGTATGCCTGGCTTAGGTCAGATATCTTTGAATCATGTAAATTTCCCTTACATTGTTGAGAAAACTTCTAGCACTTCCTGGAGTGACACACAGCACGGTAAGCTGGGGGCCAGCAGGGTCTGTGGCCCTCAGCTCTCATCTCCATTAGGGCTACTCAGGCTCTTCCTGTACATGGTCACCAGACTTCCGCATCTCTGTCTCACATTGTATCTGCTTCCTTTTGCTTCAGCTGCTCCACGCTCTCCTTCAAATGTTTTTCGAGCTTGTCATGGCTTGGCTCCATAGATCTCTCCATTTTCTCTCCATTCATTGGCTATTTTCTGACATTACTGCCCTCTGCATCCAGATCAGTTCCATGAGCCATCATTGCTATCAGTGCCTCCCAAATTCATGAAGTCTTTTCTCATTCTTTTCCTTTACTGAATCCAGCTTAAAAGCTCCTAATACTGGATCAACTTTCCCACCTTTCTCCATACCTGTTTGTAACAGCTTCATGTTGCTGGAGAAAACCAAAGAGTAGGGGAATGGGCCGTGCAATAAATAAGGTATTTTCCTAAGTCAAAGACATTTCCTAACCTCAACCAAAACCAGCTCTTCTCCCTTTACTTGTCTTGCTACAATACTCTATATTTCCATAAATTATCATGTGATTATCTATGTACTTAGTTATTTTCTCTGCACATCTTATTTCAACTACTGCAGACATTAAAAAAGATGTACGAGACATTTGTATCAAGTACCTCAAAAACTAAAACATTCACAAGAGTGTCCCACTGGCATGGGATGCCTTCCCTACCCTGCTCTCCTTTGGAAGTAACCACTAGTCTGAATTCAGTGTATCTATCATTTCCCACACTTCTTTTATCTTTTTACTGTCTCTTAAATCCCAAACTCAAACTCTAGATCCAATGTTCCTATTCAGATATTCCCTAATATTTCCTACTGTTCTGTAGGTATTACATGTCCCTCCATCTAGATTTATCACCTTGTCCTGAAGCTCCTGCCTGTGTCCAGCTTGTGATGGACAAGGAGGGTTCTCAAAATTATCGCCAAACTTAGCTTTCACTTCCTGCTTTGTGTCCTTCATTCATCTGCCCGCCCCTGCTGCATTGCCTCCACCAGAGAAGCTAGTGTCAGCAATGGCATTCATGTTACCAAGCCATCGGCTAGTCCTTCTTTCCCTTCATAGAGGAAGCCTTCAGTGAAGCATTTTCCAAACCCAGTCCCTCTGTTTCGTGTAGAACCTTGCCCCTGCTCCCCCACTCCACCACTATCGTTTTTTGGCTTCATTCACTCCGTGTTTTGCTGGCCTCCTTCTTAGCCTACCATAAGCCCTACAATTTCATTTCCTTTGAATGTTTCTTCCCTTTCAGCTTCTCCCAAAGTGCTGGAGTTCTGCAGGTTTCATTCGCCCTGGTCAGCTCATCCACACCCATAGCATGAAAGACACCACTGTGCTGCTGACTCCAGAATGTTTATTTCTGTTCCAGACCTTTTTGTTAAGCTCTTTGCCTCTGACTTGCCTGTAGTCAAATGTTATAGACAATATTAATAAAGTAGGAGGAAGGGGGCAAAGAGGAAAGTGTCTCTTTCCAGCTGTCATGAACACTCTTTAGGACCAGGACTACGGGAAAGCAAATGCGTACTTGCTTCACAGACACAAAGCAAAACAACAACAAAAATTTTTAAAAAAACTTTTTTTGAGACAGGGTCATACAGGTCATATAGTTCAGGCTGGCCTTGAACTCACAGTGTATCCCAGGTTGGCCTTGAACTTGTGGATATCCTCCTGCCTCATACTGGGATTACAGGTGTGTGTCATAATGCCTAGCACAAGTTTTTTTATTATTGCATTAAAATATTTATCTTGGTTGCAAGAGTTTTGACACTCCCTTGATTGCATACTCTGGGCCACTGTCTAGTCTCATTTGTTGGTAAATTCTTTTTCTACTAGTTCCACCCTATATATATATATATATATATATATATATATATATATTTGTTTATTTTCATTTATTTTAAAAACAGAAGTACTATCATGAGTAGTCATGAGCATATCTGTGATGTAAAATGCCCAACAGTCAGATAAAGCAATCGCTGCTTTGGTTCTCTGTACTCATATTATCCTACCCTCATTCCAAGCCTTTTTAAAAAGTATATAACTAACATCAGCCAGTTTATTGCATCCATATTAACCCTAACCCTAACCCCACAGTTTAGAGAGACAGGACTTGGTTAGAGGAGATAATGGACAGAGGTATCTGGTGAACTGGAGGGCCGGGGGAGCTGCATGTGGAGCGTGAGGGGGGGTGTTCTAGAGCACCACTTCCCAGGGTTCGGCACTATTAGGTAAGCAGTGGTGCCTAGATAGGCAGTTGCAAACCAGGTAAAGAACACAACCAGCCTGAGTTTGGGGTTCTGAGAGAAACATCCTGGAATAAGTTCAAAGGAGAGTTTGAACTAAGTTTATTGAGCTGAGATTTTATGAGCAGGCTCAGATGAGATGGGAGAGAGAGGGATCAGTGAAGTGACCTGGAGCCCAGGCCTGACACTGCTCAAGGTCTAACTGGAAAGAGATGGCATTCCTCACATAATCTGCCCAAGTGAGAATCCAGAATGAAGGAATTCTTGCCAACTCACGTTATAAGGCCAGAATAACCCTGAAACAAACCAGACAAGGACATTTCAATACAGAAGAAATAATGCCGATATTCCTCAAATAAACAAAAGCAAAATAATAGCAAGTCAAATCTGGAAATGCACAAAAAATTCCTCATGATCAAGATGAATTTATTACAGATATTCATTAAAAATCAATGTTATTGACCACAGTAATAAGATAAAAAAATTTATACTACATGATTATTTAAAAAGATATAGGAAGGTATTTTGTAAAATTCCATAAACCTTTCATAATGATGATTTACTTATTTACTTGTTTATTTTTTGATACCAGGGATCAAAATCATGACCTTGCACTTGCCAGTCAGGTGCTTATGCTGAGTTAAATCTCTGGCCCCTCATGATGATGATTTAGAGCAAACCAAAAATACCAGGAAAGAGCCATAAATAAGCTCTTGCAGAGTTGCGTATGAAGTACCCATCATTAACACTGTAAAGAAAGGTAAGATTTTGAATGCCCTTCTTCTATATAGGAAGCAAAAATGTACATTATCAACTGCTTCTGTTTCCCAGAGTTCTCCAGTTCCTATTTAGCACAGTAAGTAAAGAAAAAAGCATTTAAAAAATAATGAAAGTTCAATCCAAACATCCATTCGATGATGAATGAATGAGCAAGAGGTAGTTTATCCCTGGAATGGAATATTATCCTATGTTAAAAAGGAATGAAATAGAATACAATCTGTGGCATAGATAACTTGGAAAACATTAATATTGCATATTGCATAATCAATGGATTAATATCTTCCCTCCTAAATAAATTTTAAATGCCCTGATTTTGGAGACCATGTCTCAATCTTTTTCAACACATACAAGACCACAGAGCCCAACCTCTAGTCCCTGAAGCTTTTAGTCCAAGGTCCATGCAATAAAAATTGTTTTTAATTAGTTTGAGTCTTTCACCTCTGCTGATTAAATGTCAAGAAGAAAAACTCAATTTTCAGCAATTTTTCTTACTCTTTGTTTTCCTTTCCATCCATTACCACCCCATCCAATGCTGTTGTTAACCCTGCATATTTTAAATAAAAAATAAACAAAAATCCACATCTTTGTTAGTAATTGAAGTACAAAAGCAACTTAATGTTGTATTGTTTGATTAACTTTGCAGGCCTAGAACTGGTAGTGTGAGTATCTATTTAGAGGATAACAATATGCTATATAGCAACTATGGGGGATTTCCTTCTGTCTTGTTTTTGAAATCCAATATTGTTTTCACTGTTTTGTTTTGCTCCATTTTATTGTTTTGTTTTCTTCAATGTCCTGTTTTTATTGGCTTTATTCTGTTCCATTTTATTTGATTTTATTATATCTGATGGTATAGACAGCAATTCTGAAGATAACAAGAGGCATTAGCGTAGCCCTGGTTGATTTCCCATTATCCTGTTTTGATGAACTGTATCACTTTCACTATTTTGTTTTGATTGGCTTTATTACATTTTATTTTGTTTGACTTTATTCTCTTTAAAATAAAATTTTTAAAAATTGAATAAATGCATTTTTATTACTTGTTATTCTAATAAGCTTTCTCTTTTATAGGAATCCAAGGGATATGCAGAAATCTTAATTATATGTAATAATGGATGTTCCACCAATCTGCCTAAAATCTGGTTAAGTTGCCAGATATTAAAATAAAAAGAAAGCCAGGTTTAATTTTTTAAGGTACATGTCTACAAGGTTTGCAAATTTTGCAAATTCATTACTCCTATGTATTCTCATGTTTGGATATAAACTTGAAGCCTATGACTTTTGTGTCCCCTAATTACTACCTGTATCTTATACCTATCAGCTACTGAACTCTGAAGCCCACATCTGTCTGGAGTTAACTTCTTGTCAATCGTTTCTAGCAGTCAAACATTCCAACTAGTCCTTCCACCAAGATGCTATGACAGCAGCTCCCTAGTTTGGAATCTGTGGGCAAGGAGAGAACACTTTTGCATGCTGTGCAAAGCCAAAATACCATGGAAATCTTTAAATAAGTATAAATCAAAATGTCTCATGATCAAATTTGGTTTTAAAGTTCTTTTGAATTTTCTTGTTTCGTTATTATTCCTGTATGCTAACATATAGTACCAAATATTGGGAGGACATATTTGCAGTCCATGGTTACATTCGTTGTGTGGAGTTCGTACATATACTTAATGAGCCATAATTTTTTTGCTGTTCTCTACCCCTATTTTCTCCCCCCTCTTACTCTGTTCTCTACTAACTTCTTGACTTTAATTTCCTCTATCTTTGTTTTTCCTTATCTATAAGATGGGTATGGTAATCATTGTTATACATATCTATCTCTTAAGTTTATTTGGAGTGTTCAGTGACACAGTCTATGTAAGCACTTAGAGAAAGAGTTGTACACAGTGTAAGTTACATAAAGCATTAATATTGTAACGTAATAGCCAAGCATTAGCTCTATAGCTATTGCCCGTACTCCACTTGGAGACACCAGCATCTGATAGTATGATCTGTAAATGTCTGCTTCTGAACATTTAACAAGTTGTCATGTAGCTCTGTGTTATGAGCCTGGGGTTGATGCTGGGCAAAAGTTGCACAGTGTGTTTACATCATATGACTCATACTTGTTTACTGGATGCAAACAGACAGTGCAACAAATATTAATCAAGGCCCACTATTTGTGAGCAGCATTAAGCTGAGTGATGTGACCTATAAATCCCTTTTCACTTCATTCCTTTATTCTCTTTTCCATAACTGTCTCATCCCATTTTCCCTTTCCTTTCCTCTTGAATTTCTTTCATTATAATCTCCTAAGTCTATGCTAAATTATTTTCTATGGTGAAGCTGGGAAACAAGCAGCCTCTATAAAGGTAACAAGCACGTTTATTTAGTCTGATGTTATAATCAGGAAAATAAACTTTGAAGTTGTCATTCTGTCTTGAAATTATTTTCCTTCCTCTTAGCTGCAGAGAACTGAGTGGTCCACTTTCAACAAAGTCATATATGCCTGCAGAGGAAATTGCTTTGCTTTCTGAGGGCTGCAAATCTGAAAGCATTTATATTCAAACGTGACTCTATTTTAGTTTTCTGCAGACTGCCATGAAAGGTGATCGCATACTCTATTTGATCTTGCTCATGAGAAAATCTTCCCTATATATGACCATCCAACTTGCTCTCATTCTGGAGTTTAAAAACCAACCATGATCGGAGGTGTCATAGGAAGGCTTTTCTCCTTATTTCAGTGGCATAATTCATATTATTTTCTTGGTTTTGGTATATTTCTGTGTGCTGGAAATTATAAATGGAAAGTATTTGGGGGGATGAAAAGCACATTAGAAGGACATGCTATCACAATTTGACATATTTCTTGGTTTTTAAAAGTAGTACCAGGATGTGAATAGTGACCTGCTATTGTATTCATAGCTCTTTTTCTATTATTAGAAGCTACACAGAAGTAGTTATACTGCCACCAGGAAAAAAATAACTGGAAGGCAGTGATAAGTAATAATCACCATGGTAACCCAGCAGTGAGCATACAGGGAAAAATCTAGGATCCTGTGCACGTGAAGATGGGGCTTAGCAATCTTGCTCCAGGAACAATAACAAAAAGTCCAAGCTGCTTCACTCCATCACAGTTTCTGAGCACTGCTTTTGGGTGTAAAAGGAAGCTTTCAGCGAAGTGGAGATTTAGAAAGAAAAAAAAAAATAGACAACGTTTCACGTCCTTAGGGGCTCACTCTATAGTTCAATTAATGGTAAATCTATTGTATTTTTCTCTCTCAGTTAATCACTCTAATTATATTCTGTAAGCTTGCACTGTGTTAGAAACTAATAAAAAAGAACAGTCTATCCTCTAATAGAAAATTAAAATACATGGTAAGATATTGTAGCACAAAGTTTTAAAGGTTTTTTTCTTCCTTCTAGCCTTGAGTTCAGTGCTGTCACATCCCTTCACCTCATTCATAGGATTTCATTCATCTTCATATTCCCAACATCGAATGCTGCCTGAACACAGACAGCAGATTCATGGTACCGATTCAGGAAAGGTGTGTGGAAGAAAGGCACATAGTTCTCCACAAAGCGGAGGATATCTCTGAGCAAGCAACTCGCTTGCTAGGGCACCATGCCAGCAGTGTGCAGAACTGGAACTAGAATTTTCCTCTGGCTTTTTAAAGTAACTATTTATTTATTTATTTATTTATTTATGTCTTTTTGAGACGGGGGTCTCGCTATGCAGTTCAGGCTGATCTTGAGCTCACTTTGTAGCCCAGGCTGATCTTGAATTTGTAATGATCCTCTTGTCTCAGTCTTCCAAGTGCTGGGATTACAGGCATGCACCATCATACCCGGTTAAAAGTAACTGTCTTTTGTTTATTTGGTTGGCTTTGTATCATGAATAGAACTCATTACCTCGGATGTAACCGGCAGGCACCAGAGCCACTGAGTTAAACCCCCAGCCCAAGGTAACTATTCTTATCAATAAATTAGAACAATTATTTGCCAAGTATTAGTGAATATCACATTCATGGTCCTCATTATTTAGGAATTTCTCATTTTCCTAGGAACAGTTATTAAAGTCTAAAAGATAAAAATATCAGAAGTAGGATTACAAATCTAATTTAGCTCATAGTTAGACTCATGTGATAGCTTAGTAACATGTTAATCACTTTTGCCTTAACTACTTACATACTGCCAGGTTCAATAAAGTACACAAAAAGCTTCTAAACAATACTATATCTACTTTAAAAAATATTTTCTGCTTATGCCTATGCAAGAAATTATATTGATTTAAAAAATGTATAATACTGACTTTAATACAACTATTACATTATTGAATGAATTTAATGGAGCATTATTAATAAAGCATGTGAGACCTAAGATAAGTCTCTAACCAAGTGAATATTTTACACGGTTTTATATTTTTCCTCCTTGTATATATGAGGCATGTCCCAGAAGACAAGCAAAACTTTCTAGGAGTTGCAAACCCATAAGTCAGTCTGTTTTGCCTAAACCTGCTCCAGCACAGGCAAGAACAGGTGCCATGGTTTGGATACATGGCCCTTAAAGCCTTATGTACTCAAGGATTGGCTCTCAGCCTGTGGTAAATTGAGAGGTAGTGGCACCTTTAAGAGATAGGCCCTTGTAGGAGGTTTTAGGCCATTGGGGTTGTGCCTTTGTAGGACATCAGTCTCTTCCCAGCCACCATGAATGAGCAGCTTCTTTTGTCATTGTTGCCATTGCGGATGTGCCTGCCTTGCCACAAGCTGAAAAATAATGGGCCAATGAACCATGGACAGAAACCTGCAAACTGTGAGTCAAAATGAACCTTTCTTATTTTTAAGTTGACTGCTCTCAAGTAATTGTTACAGCAAAGAAAGTGGACACAGATTTGGCAAAGGCTGAATGCACTGGAGTTGACCATTGGACCCTAGGAACAAAGATCATCCAGAATTTCAGGAAATAAGTTTCACCTTGCAATATGTTTTGTAGCATTCTAACGGGAGAAAGAGAAAAGATATAGCCAGGGGACATTGATATCAGATGGCAGAGGCAAGGGTGATATAAACATTTTTGGTCAAATTTCTTATTTCACATTGACCCAGGATGAAATATTTTCCCACTACTTCCTTCAAGAGGTTTGCATATGTTTCTCTCAAGTATGACCATAGCATTAGGGACTGGGATAGTATTTCTTGTTCAGAAATGAAACAAAGTCCTACAAGTCCTTCTCTGAAACTCTTGAGCTTTTTATTCTCTGGATTCCCCTGGCAGAGCCTGGAGCAGCAGGCTGAAATCAATCAGATGAACATTTTTTCCATGGAAATACAGTTATATTAACACCAGGTGGATAAAGATTTCAAGTAGTCTCACAGAGCTTCCAGTAGAATTTGTGCCCAATGCGTTCAGGTAAGGTGAGATTTTTTTGTCAAGTAAGTAGTGAAGAAGTTTTCAGCTTTTAGATCCTTCAGATTTTGGAATCACAAATGAGAGACTATACTCACTCAGCCACACCCATCCTCTTCTATGATTCCAGCCCTGTCCACTTAGGGGTATATGGCCCACCAGGTTCTAGAGCACACTCTTTAGTCCTGTGTTTGTTTTAGCTGAAGAATGTGCCAGAATGAAAGGAGCCACATCATGTTTCGTAGCTGTTGTGTACAGAAGGCCTTCAGATGGGACCCGATTTTCAGGGTCAGTCACTGGGACCCTGTTTCTCCTGATAAAATGATGATTTTTCTGTGCTTTCACTTGAATCCTGTGACTGAAAATCTGTTATCAGATGATGGCTGCATGAATAAGGCCGAGTTCAGATTCAGGGTGGTTCAGGAGAACTGCGAGTGATATGGAGCTGGAGCTAAGGATGGATGTGAGGACAAGACCAGAGAGAAGGACAGACACAGAGATGGATCAGAGTGAAGGATGGGTGTGGGAAATGTTCAACAGCTGGAAAGGGTCAGACTTTCCTCTACTAATCAGGGAAAGGAGGGGTGGATATTGTAATTATAAGTTGGCAAGCTTCAGAAAGACTATGTGGAAGGAGTGTTGATAACTTACATATATATTAGGGTTTATCCAGAAAAGCACTAAATATTTATCATTTTGAAATGTTTTCCTACTACTAATACACATCAGTGTTTTACTGTGCAGTCTTGGATCTAAGTCGCGGCCTATGGGCTGACAGTACCGTGGCGTCTGCAGTGAGGGAGCTCACCCTTCTTTTTCTTTTCTGCTTCCTCAGAGGCAGATGGAGAACAGCAAGGGGGAAGAAGCCTGGGCTTCCAGCCCTGTGAAGATGCAACACCATCCCTGGAATATCTATTTCTACACTCTTGTTATGTAAGAGAAGAGCACATTTAATCTCGGTTAACACACTATTCTGGGCCATCAAATCTAACCCTAACCAAAGTGGGTTTACAAGACTGTGGGGTCCTCATGGTAAAGATGCCATCCTCGGTTTTGCAAACACTATTAGGCAAATTTCAAAAAGATAGTCTTCTTAATTTTTCCATAAGCCAAACATACAAGTATTGTTGACAGAGAAAACCATGTTGATACCTCTCTGGATTGCAGTCACATTAAAAGAAACAACAGAACCTGGAACATGGCATAAGCTCAATAATTTTTTTCATCTTTATACCCTTGATATTTAAAGAGAAATTTAGGTGACTCATCCAGTAAGAAAAGTTATGATTACCATATTCGTCATCTTGGGAGTCCAAATTTTCATTAAGTTCTAGGTACAGAGAATTTTATTTGTATTTGAATAAGTTTTTTTTTTGAAACAAGATCTTGTTGCATACTTCAGGTTGGTGTTGAACTTACTACATAGCCCAGGCTGGTCTCCGATTTGCTGTGTCCCTCCTGCCTGAGCCTCCTAAGTGCTGAGATTACAGGTGTGCACCACCACACCTAGCATGAATGAATTTTTAAATGCTGTAATTCATCATGATATCTTGTAGGCTTGTACAAGATATTTAAGAATGCTAAAGAATTAAGACATTCACTGAACCAATTTGAAAAAACATTTAAATTACTCGTGTTCCTGGGTAGTAGTGAAGCTCAATTAATAATTTCATCAGGCTAAGAACATGAGGAATATAACCTATCTCATATATGGTCAAATAATTTTCAACAAAAGTAAAAAAACTCTGCAGAGAAATGATAGCTATTTTTTTAAACAAATAGTGTTGGGGAACTTGGCATCCATGTACTGAACAGCAAATTTGAGCCCTTAAAACATATACAAAAACTATCTGAAATACTCATTGAAGATCTAAATGTAAACCCTAAGAGGATAAAACCTTTGTTTAAAAAAATAGAGGGAAAGCTTCACAGCATTGGATCTACCAATGATTTCCTGGATATGATACCAGAAACAGAGATAAGATAAGCAGAAATAAATGGGGCTATATTACACTTCACAACCTTGGTGCATCAAAGTATACAATCAACAGTGTGAAGGTAACTGTGCAGTGTTAGACAATATTTTCACATCATGTATCTGATGAATGGTCAGCACATGAAAAGAACTCCCACAATGCAACAACAGCAATAAGAAATGCAAATAACCACACTGAAATGGACAAAAGACTTGAGTGGACATTACTCCTAAAATGTCATGCAAATAATCAACAATCACATGAAAAATGCTTAGCATTTCTAATTATTAAAGAAATGTAAATCAAAACTACAATAAGGTAGCTGTTAGGATGGCCAGGATTGAACCAAAGGTAATAAGTGTTTCTGCAGTTAGTGGGAATGTAAAACTGATCAGTCCCTATGGAAAACAATATGGAAGTTTCTCAAAAAACTAAACTACAATTACCATGTAATCCAACAATTTCACCTGTAGATGCACACCCAAAACAAATTGAAGCAGGATCGGATTTGTGCCCACACTCATGTCCATAGCATCATTATTCAGAGTAGCTGAAAGGCAGAAGCTATGCTAGACGGTGATATAGATACACAATGAAATATGACTTGGCCATAAAAAGGAGGGGAATTCTGACACATAAAACAGCATTGATGAGTCTTGAAAACATTGTGCTGTATGTGATAAGCCAATCACAAAAGAACAAATACTGTATGATCCCATTTATATAACTTTATAGACAGAAAATAGAATAGTTGGTAGCTAGGGCTGGGGCAGAGGGGAATAAAAAGTTCTTGTTTAATGAGTACAGAGTTTCAGTTTTAAGACTTGAAAAAAATTTAAAAGCACCTGAAGATCTGTTCCACAGCAAAAAATATAGCTAACACCACTGAACTGTAGACTTAGAAATGGCTAGGATGGTAAATTGTATAGCACGTGTTTTTAACAGAATTAAAATTATATATATATATATATATATATATATATATATATATATATATATAGTCTTTTTGAGGCAGGGTCTCACTATGCAGTTCAGGCTGGCCTTGAGCTCACTTTGTACCCCAGGCTGGTCTCAAACTTGTAATGATCCTCCTGCCTCAGTCTCCCAAGTGCTGGGATTACAAGCATGTGACACCATGCCCAGCTTCTAAAATAATAATTTTCAAGTAGCCCCAAATAAAGAAAGAACATGAAGAGTATCTTCCAATCATATTTTTCTAGGATATAAGATCATCTAAAATTACAGTATCCATCTTGCAGTAGTGGTCTATGTAGTTAGGAAATACTTTGGTTTAAATATGACTTCCTTAAACACTGAAGTACTAAAGGCTTGCAGTGGGGCTAAGGAGGTGGCTGGATCATGGGGGCTCTGAGTCCTCAGTGGGTTAATCCATCAACCTGTTCAGAGCTGAACGCGCTGTTAGTTGGCGGACGTAAGCCACAGAGGCATAATCAGGAAGGGTGTCTCTTGGCTGTGGCCTCTGACTTCCTCTCATTCTCTGCTTCCTGGCTGCCATGAGGTGAGCAATTTTGCTGTGCCACACCCTCCCGCCTCACCATGGGCCTAAAGCTGAGGATGGCCAGAAACCTTTGAAACAGGAAGTCAAGATGAACCTTTCTACCTCTAAACTGACTGTCTTTGGTATTTGGTCCCAGTGATGAAGAGCTGAACACAGGAGCTGTTCCGCCTCTCTGTATTGCTGCACCTTCTCATTCCCTGTGAGTGCAGATGGTTCTGTATCTATTCCCTAAGTCTTAATTGAACTTCAGTGGTTTAGTATAAAAGACTTACTGACCACATCCAAAGCAAGATAACTCCCTGAAAAAGACAATTCATAAAAAGTAAAGATTTTATTTGTCTCAAAAATTCCCCAAAGGGAGGGCAAGATCTGAAGCAGCATTCATTCTTTAACAAATTTAGTCCTCAGTTATGCTATAGAACAAAGGTTGCTCATTTTGATGACTTAAGATTGAAAATAAATGCTTATGAAGCTTCAATAAAGAATTCTAACTTCTTAGATATAACTGATAGGAATACTTGTTTTGTCCAAACTGTGGCATCCACACAATCAGAAATATCAATTCCTAGGTTTGTTTGTTTGTTTGTTTGCTCAGTTCACAGGGCCTGACACCCAGCAGAATTCCTAATAACTAGTCAGATTCTGTACCCTTATACACAATTGACCTTAACTGAAAGACCTTTGAAATCAGTGAGCATATTTCACATCTTGCATCCAGGCACCTTTACATGACCATACTGTCCTAACATGGCCAGCTGTCCCTTTCTTTCCCAAATGGTCTTAGCTGACTGATTTGCTGTGTGGCTTGAGGGTTGTCAGTCTGACCTCAGGACTGGAAATCTGGGATTGTTCCTTCCAGGGTTCGTGGTCAGCTCCCCTGCTTCCCCATATGCACCATCTGTCCCGGCTCCCACATCTACCCAAAACTTCCTCTCCTGACTTTCCCAGGATCCTGTGTGCGCACCTGTTGGCTGCCACACAGCAGTCCTCTGCACACAGAACTTCATCTCTGCTCACTTACTGTCCTTTCCTGTCATCTTTCCATCTTCCCAACATAAATACTTGTCTTTTCTTTATTTATGCCTTTGGTTTGTGCATTCATTCATAAGGTAAAAAAAACTCCTTTGCTGTCATGTTAGTATGATTTGAGGAGGGACAGGAAACAAATCCATGTTTTCTGTCTATTATGTGTAACTGACCCCTCAGAATATTTTTTTTGAGAAAGCAAAATTTAGCCCTGACATTGTTTTTTTCAAAGGTAAGTGGTGTCTGTGGAGTGCCACAATATGGAGTGGCAGGAAATGAGATTCTAAAAGGATTCTTTTCTCCCTGATAAGGATTTGGCACTGAATTCAGAAAGCAACACAGAGGAATGCTTATATACAGAATGATTTGGTTCCACTTGTCTTTGAACTCACATTGGATCCATGGTTTCCAGTCTGGCACAGTCTGCTGGAGCTAAGTTATGAAAATGTTCCCAAGCTCTACTGTCCACATTGGTAGCCACTAATAACACTGAGAGACTAAAGTTTTTAATTGTATGACATTTAAAACGTTTAAATAGCTACATGTAATTTGATTATGAATTGGATACAGCAAATCATGCTGTGATTTTAGAATCATTCTTAATTATTTCATGCGCATCTGCACAGTCACCACAAAGGACCTGAAATCTCTAAAATGCACTCACTGCTCCCATAATCACCCTGGCTCACATTTCAGTAATGCATGATACTTGGCAGAAACACGCGTGGGCATTGTGGCTGGCGGTGATGCCTGTGGGCGAGGTCTGAACTGGGAACCAAGAGTTCTGGCCTAGGTAACTTTGAGAAAATGTATTCATTTATCAATTTCCAATCGTCAAGTAAAGAAACAATTATCAAGTGGGTTCCAAGTAATTTGTCACCAATAATAGTTGAAATGTCAAAGTTTGCAGTCGTGTTACTTATATCCGCAAATGAGAGGAGCTGTGCAGGCCTCTCGGCTTCGCATCTCCATGACAACTGAATGAGAGAGAAAAAAAACACAATGAAGTGGGACAATCTCCTGGGAATACCTGCTGGACACAGGTGTGTCAGGAAGGTCAAACGAGAAACCCACCCAGCTACTGCTCTCATAGAGGAGTCTTGGTCCTTGCATGGCTCAGCCCTCCTTGGAGGCATTTTCTTATGCACTGGCAAGGTTCTGTGTATGAGCAGTCCCACTCCTGGGAAAAATGGGTCTGCCTGTGCTGGTATTCTCCACAGGCAGAGAAACGCATTCATGCTGCTTACTAAATTCATGAACCAACCGGATCTTTGCAGAGTAGTGGAAGACCAATTTGAATTTGCTTTATGGAAAGAGCATAAACATTAACAAGATGCAGAGATGCTGAAGAAGAGCCAGAAGGAGAGTGGAAGCTAGAGAGGAGTAGGGGATGAGGACACCAGACAAACATGGGTAGAGCCAGTGGAGTAGTCAAGTCATTGCAGTGACCAAGGATAACAGTAGCACCTCCTTAAAGTCTGCTGTCTCTGAGGCCCAGCCATGCCCCTGTGTCACTAACTCTCTGAGTGTCCCCACTGGGAGGTGACTGGTGGATTCTTACCTTGAGGTGACCTGAGTCCCTCAGCATTCCCTGGCCTGCTAAAAAAAGCTGAATGTGTACAGGAGTAAATGCTGACTTCATAGGTTTCTCCAGCTCACGCCTCTCTGGCGCTGCACTTTGGGGCTGAGCCAGAGCAGCTCCGAAGGACTTTGCAGCTATACTTGTTATTTTGACGCAAGGTCACAGTGAAGCAAAGCGAATGGTTCATACCACACTATTCCACTATATGACTGAAGCAGAAGTCGCTGCAGTCTGGAGCGGTCAAGGGGCTCTATGGAGGGGTCTCAGCATGGGAGCCTGACCAAAGCCCGCCTGAAACCTGGCAGAAGAGAAGCTCTGTGGGATTGCTCTGTGATGTCGGTTCCTTCAGTCCTTTAGCGGGCTGCCTCTGCCTAAGCAAATAGCACTTTCTAAAAACATGTTCCCCTGGAGCTGGGGATTTAGCTCAGTGGCTTAAGTACTTGCCTGGTAAGTGCAAGGTCGTGAGT
Organism: Dolichotis patagonum; assembly: GCA_004027295.1. Taxonomy (NCBI): domain Eukaryota; kingdom Metazoa; phylum Chordata; class Mammalia; order Rodentia; family Caviidae; genus Dolichotis; species Dolichotis patagonum. Next base: position 63,744 of record PVJX010006968.1, read on the forward strand.
TCAATCCCCAGTACCAAAAAAAAAAAAAAAACACGCTCCCCTTATAATGACATATTTTTTGGAGAGAAAAATAAGACAAGAAAAGTAAAATCATAATTATTTCTGCTTGTTAAATTCAACTATGTTTCTTCTTTTCAGACTTTTTTCACCCAACATTTTATCATAAACACTTTCTATCATTAGACAGTGTAGGAAAATTATTTGAATAGCTACACAGTATGAAATCATATGGCTATGTAGAAATCTAGCCTATTCACTGACTTTACAGCTCCTATCATTTTTCGTTATTTTAAATAATGCCTTGAAAGATATACTTAGACACAGATTTGGTACATCACATATTTCCATCCACTTGGTGGTTGATAGAGCACCACAGACTGGGGTCTAATACACAATAGATGTTGATTTTTCATAGTTCTGCAGGCTGGGAGTTTAAGGGGAAGATAGAGGTAACCTGTGTCAAGTGAGGGCTACTTCCTGGCTCCCAGACAGCAACTTCTCCCTGTGTCCACACAGTGGGGGTGAAGGAGCATTTTGGGGCATTTTAAAAGGACAAAATTGCCATTCATGAGGTTCCACCCTCATGACCCAGTCTCCTTCCAGAGGCCCTATCTGTACTGCCATCAATTTGGCAGTTAGTATTTCAATAATGATTGGGCCATGAGAGTTCCACCCTCAGTGAAATTAGTCCTTTATAAAGGGATTTAAGGAAGTTTGTTCACTCCTCCCACCACCATGAGAGGGTGCCACTAAATATGCCCATAACTTGATCTGGGACTTCCTGCCTCCAGAACTGTGAGCCATGAATTTCTGCTGCTTATAATCACCTAACCTAAGGTATTTTATCATAGTAGCCTGTGTGGACTAAGACATTAACTAAAACAATACTTACTAAAAGCTAAATGGTTAGTATTCTCATGCTCCTTATAAGGCTTTTTTTAAAATAATAAGACAAACTCAGCTATGCCACTAACAAATTACACAAAAGTGGTTCAACTGGTCATCTTTTCCCACCTCCATTTTTTTTGTTTGTAAAATAAGGGTAGTCATATACAGTACTTCCCTCATAGTGAGTCTTTGTGGGGAGTTAAATTTGCACATGTGAAGAGCTTGGAGCAGTCCTGATCCATCAGCACTTACAACGTGAGCTCTACTACCATACCCATCTCTTCTCTGATAAATACAGACAAGAGCGGAAGATTTCTTTACTTCTGTGAAGCTGCTGTCAGGCCAATGCCAGCATTCTGATTGCTACCGCACTGGACCAGAGGCCCACTACTTGCTGTTCCTGAGCCTCAGTTTCCCCCTTCACTAATTCCTCACAGCCTTATGGTGACTGAACACTGAGGTAAGTACATGGTGCAGTTGTTCTGGAAGACTGCTGTAATGAAGCAAGCAAGGTGTCTTAAATAGCAAAAATGTACTGTTCACAGTCCTGGAGCCTGGAGGTCTGAGACTGAGGTGTCAGAAAGACCAGTTCCTTCTGAGGGTGATGAGTGTATATTCTTTTCTGCCTTTATGTTCATTCACATGGAGTTCTGTGTGGTTCTCAAATTTCCAGCTTAACATACTCCCCTCAACATGGATACCTCTTTAGAGAGCCATCCAAAATAGAGTCACACTTGAGGTATTAACACAGGACTTCAGTATATGGATTTTGAGGCAACTCGTTTCAACCCACAGTATACAGTGAAGTCCTCTGCCTGGGTCTGACAGTAGCATGGTAACTATGGCCTGTGGTGCCCAGAGAACTTTCACAGCAAACAGTCCTAACGCCTAAAAGGACTCAGAAATAAGCCCAATTCAGGTTTTCGTTGTTTTGTTTGTGGTGGTGGAGATTGACTCCAGGGCCTTTGCACTGACCTACATTCTCTCAGCCCTTTTAAGATTTTAAAAATTTTGTTGATTTGTTTTTGTCTTTTTGAGACAGGGTTTCCCTATGTAATTCAGGCTGCCCCTGAAATGACTTTGTAGCCCTGGCTGGCCTTGAACATGCAGCAATTCTTTTGCCTCAACCTCGGGAGTGCTGGAATTACAGGTATGCACTATCACACTTAGTTTAAATTTTTAAAATTTTAAGTGAAGTCTTTCACTAAAAACCTAAATCCCAAGGCTAAGCTCAAAATTCCAATCTTCCTGCCTCAGCCTCCCAGAGTGCTAGGTTTTTAGGCCTGATTCAGTTGTACTTTGACTTGAAGGGACAGTCTTTACTATAGAATTGATCATTTAAATTAGGTTTCCTTCTTTTCTTTGTGTGTGTGTTTTTAAATATCTATTGACTAAAAATAAAATCTCACACTTGTGGACTGTGCATAAAATTTAGAGGAAATTAGAAACCTTTTAGGTCAAGTAAAGTTCTATGTATCCAGGGAAATTGGTCAGTCATTAATATGACTCATATTAAACCCATCTGGGTAGACTTTTCTCCTTTAGATAAGAGGCTTGTTATAACTTGACTTGCCAGTACCAGAGCAAGGATGAACAGGAAAAGGGAATCGGTTGAATTTGTTCTACTAAAGGAAGCTGTAAATCACACAAAGATCTTCATAGTAATTATAGCCTGTGGCAAGCTAAGGCAACAAAATTCCCATCAATTCTGCAGCATCCTGGTGTCTGCCTGGAGGCTTAACACAGGAACTATTACAGAGCTTGTGTGCAGAATTAGTCATCAGCAGGGACAGAAAAGGAAAAAAGTGTAGGAAGCCAAGTGCAAGTGTAGGACTCTTGGTTACTGTTAAGCAAGATGGTGTTGGTGGAGCCGCTCATAATTTTCCTTTCTATCCTCTGTCTACTCCTCCCCCAGGTTTGATCTGGAACTCATACTCACAGCAGCAAAGCAAATGGCAAGTTCATGACTGAAAATAGGGAAGGGACTCAAGGGATGCAGTGAAAAGCCTGGGAGCAGAGGAAGCGTGGTCACGTCTCTCTCCACTTAAGAATCCTTGCTCGGGGCCGGGGATTTAGCTCAGAGGCATAAGTGCCTGCCTGGCAATCTCAAAGTGGTGAGTTTGATCTCTGGTACCAAAAATAAAAAAAAATCCTTGCTCCACAAAGCAGGAGACTTCACAATCTCAAATTTCAAGTTATATTGTACAGCTACAGTGATAGAAAACACCATGGAACTGCCACAAAAACAGACATATGGATCAATGGAACAAAACTGTACTTCTCTAATGACTGGAGACACTGAACATTTTTTCATGTTCAGCATGTGGATCAGTGGAGCAGAGTAGAGGATGCAGAAACAACCCCAGACACATTCAGCTATCTGATCTTTGACAAAAGGAGTGTACAGTGCTGAGGAAACTGGCTATATACATGCAGAAGACTGCATCGAGACTCATATTTCTCACCATGTACTAAACTAAAATCAAAATGGTGGTACACACCTGTAATCCCAGCTCTCAGGAGGCTGAGGCGGGAAGATCACCATAAGTTCGATGCAAGCCTGGGCTAAACAGTGAGTTCAAGGCTAGCCTAGACTATATAGTGAGACTCTTTCCCCCAATAATCCCCCAAAAACCTCAAAAATAATAATAAGTGAAATAAATGAGACACACAAGCTTAAATATCTCATATATGAGAAACCTAACATAAATAAAAAACAAAATAAAGATAGATAATAGAATATAGAGAAATAGATCTTTTGAAAAGGGACCATAAGGTAGAGGCCGGGCAAGATAGGGCAGAGGAAGGTGGATGGAAAAAGAATTGAGATGTGTTATATACATATACCAACTATTCATGAGGTAAATACTATTTAAAATATTTTTAGAAATTAAAATTAGAGGAGAAAATCAATGCATGCTCTAGATAAGTTATTTGGTACCAATCAGAGAGTGGTTTGAAATTCTACTCCCTCCACTATAGATTCTGAATGGCCACTTCATGTCTGTAATCTAATGGACAAATAATGCCCCCTCCTCAATTAATGGGATAACTGGGAGGTTCCAAGACATGTGGGAGCAACTGAAATCACAGCTCATTGTCAAGATTTCAACAACAAAGTCAAAATAATGGCAGTAACGGTGGCCAAGAACTCCAACACAGGAACTGGTTTATGGGTTATAATCTGCTGATTATTCATGCCTCAGTCTCAACCAGTCTTTAGCAGGGCTATTCCACATGCAAGGACTTTTCCCTCCCTCCTTACTTGACAGATGCTGGATAAGAAACAAGTGAGTTGATGAAGCAATTCCTTAAACTATGGCAAGATGACTGTGGTATGCTCCTTTGGATTGGGTAGAAAAAGACTTAGTTTTATTCAGGGAGCTGGAATGGGTACACATGTTTTCTCTTCTTTTTTCTTTTTTGAGGTAGGATCTTTCTATGTAGTCCTTGCTGGCCTCAAGCACACTGTGACCCTCCTGCCTCAGCCTCATAAGTGCTGAGATTATAGATGTATACCACTGCACCCAACAGAATGGGTACACATGTGATTCATCAAAGAGGAACCGGGGGAGCAGATGTGTGGCTCAGCAGTAGAGCACTTGCCTAGCATGCTCAGGGCCTGGGTTCCACAGCCAACACCATAAATATGAATAAATAGTACGCAAATAAATAAATAGGAACCAGCATGGTTAGACAACAACTGTATGTACAGAAGCTAGACTAAGATCTTGTAAACAATAGTTTTCCAAAACAGTTTACTTTATTTAGAATCGGAGATTAGAAGTTCTAGAAAAACTAGAATTTTTCTAATCTACTTCCTGCCTTTGGATGTTGTCAACAGATGAAAATGGTCATGCTTGTTGGGGTTCTCTACAGGAACCAAAACAATAGAATATATATGTAAAATATATTATGTATGCAAGGGAATTTATTAGGTAGGATTACAGCATTAGAGGCAAAAGGACCCACAGTGGCTATCTGGAGAGGTAGAGAATCCTGCAGCTGCTCAATCCAAGAAGCTGAAAGCTGCAGAACAGGAATGGCCAGGGATGCAGCACCCGTCCGGGGCCGAAGGCCTGGCATCTCTGGTGTGAGTCCATGTGGAAAGGCTGAAGAAGCTGGAATCTGATGGCAATGGCAAAAGACACATTCTCTCTAGCAGGGTGGGGCTTTTCCAATGCAGGCCGACTTCCACCTTCTTCCTCTCTTGCTCCATCCTCTTGCAAGCCTATCGGTTGGTACTACCCACAATCAGGGTCAGTGTCACCCCTCCCTCACTGTGCTGGTTTATGTGCCAGTCATCTCTGGAAACACCCAGCAGACCCACCTGGAAATGTGCTTCACTAATCACAATTAATGGGCATAGTTACAAACCACCCTATGGATTCTCTGTCAGTGTTCTTGTTTTGCTGGTCCCACAGTCACTTGGAAAAGAGGACTGTGAGTGTAGGAGGCAGCCCTTCTGTGCTGTGTGTATATCTTTGCGGATCAGAAAGTGGGCACCTCAGAGTTTTACATTCTGTCATTTTCCCCTTAGGAGAGAGTGGGAGCCATTTGGGTGGGTGCTGGGATAAAAAGTTCAATCTCTAAAATAATTTAGCATCAAGCACTTTAAATAGAATACAAGGCACTTTTTGTAACACATTGTGTTTTGTGTTTGTTTGCTTCCCAATTTATTTTGAATAATAGAACTTTTATTTCTCAATTTTCCCTGTAGGCAGTTTAGAGTTGACTTTGCTAATCACTACGCTAGCAAGAGTTCTTTTTCCCAGAAGAAAGAAGCACCCTGAGTGGGGAAAGGTGTTGCTCTTCTTGTCTTAACTTGTGCTTCTTCTCATAAAAAACATGTGCTGATCTAGTACCATGTTCAAAGGACTGTTCTAACTGGAGGTTTTAAAAATGACTGAGACATGGTTCTTGGCCACAGAGATACCATGCATTGTCCTTCCAGTGGAAGGGGGGACTCTTCAGCATGATACAGGGGGCATCTGGAAAGGATCTTGATGGCAGTAGTAGTTTTATTTTTGAGCTAAAGTTAGGAGGATGAATTAATAAGATGAGAATCCTTGCACACTGAGGGAGGAGCTTGAACATGAACCAGGAACTGTTCAGAGAGAGACCCATCACCTCTCACAGGCTACCTGTCCTTTTTACCAGTTGCTATTGCATAGAAAAACATTGAAGGACAGTGTTTGGGGACAGGCACCATCTGCTCTGTCCTCAGATTACTGACTGCAGCACATGGAAGTATGGAGAGGAAAAGAGGAAAGGAAGAGGGGAAGCCTCTTGTGAATGTGGATACAGACTGTGTACTACTTTTGCTGTGTTGGCCTAAATTATTTTTTTTTTTTGTCTTTTTGATACAGAGTCTTGCTATGCAGCCTTGAGCTCACTTTGTAGCCCAGGCTGGTCTCAAACTTGCAACAATCCTCCTGCCTCAGCCTCCTGAGTGCTGGAATTACGGGTGTGTACCACCATGACTGGCATAAGTTTTTAAAAATCGTTTTTTAAAAGATGTGTAAGGAAGGAAAAGATAGTATTTTCTCTACCCTTCTGAGTTCTTAGCCAGGACCTCTGTCACAGGAAACAAATAAAAATAGAGAGAAACAAGTAATAATGTATTACCATGTGCACCTCTTACACACACACACAGGGATATATGGTTCTCAAACCACATATGGCATCACCTCTGACTTATGTGGCATCTTAAACAAGAGTGGTGTGTTGCTGAAGAAGTGAGGTGACAAAGGAAAAGGACAGAGTCTATAAGGGATGATGAACTGGGAAGGCAAATAGGCAAACATATGATAAAAAACTGACCAGCAAAGTTTGTTGTGTGAATATCAGAGGTGTCACTTCTGATGACAAGGACATCAACTCAGACCTGCCATCTCTGTGGTTCACCCCTCGTTCTTCCTGGGGGAGAAGAGAGAAGGAACACCTTTCTAAATTTATGTTTTGCTTTTAAGCAAATAGTAAAGGGCAGACAGTTTTTGTGTATTTATTTATTCTTGATTGCCTTCAGCTCAAAATAATTCTTATACCAAAGTGGCATATGTTGAAGTGACATGTTCTGCTCCCTTTTAGCTGTCATAGTTTTTGTTTTTAAAAGAAGCTAACTCAACCAACCAACCAAGAAAAGAAAACAAGAAAAAAGAAATACCACAAAACTTCAACTAGTATAACTGCTCTTGCTGGCCAAGTAACAAAATAGTCAACATGGTCTGCATATTTATGAGGTGCTATATAAATGTTTGCATTTTCACTATCCCTGGGATCCTCCCACATGCTCTTTTATAAATAATCACTGTTCTGAGCAGGCTCTGAAACAGACCCCATGCAGGAAGTGTGCATGCTGCTGATACGGACCCTAGCCTCTGGAATGCCTGTTCCCCATAACAAGCCAGGGAAAATAAGACTTGGAAAGATGTTTCCAACTGTAGACCCCTAGGTATATCTATTCCTTCATCTTGGGAAGCAGCATGTTATGGATTGTGTCTGGATGTTCCCCTCCAAAGCCTCGTATGGTCACAGGGTTTTTTCGAGGCTGAATCTAGTGTGTGATTGATTTGTAGTGCAGTAGTGGGGTTAAGGGTGCTGGGGTTAGGGTGGGTAATTGCTGGATCTGTTCACTGATTAGGTTGGCATCACCCTTATTTCAGTAGACATATAGTATAAGGGACAGAATAAGACTTGTCTCATTCTTTCTTGTTGCGGTTCCTGTCTTCTGCCAAAATGAACTATTGCCCTTCCGCCATGTGCTACTCTACCTTGGAGCCAGCCAATTACAGACTGAAACCTTTACAAACTGTGAGCTAAATGAACCTTACACCCTATAATTTTCATTGTTGAGTATTTTGCCTCAACAATGATAAAAGTAACTAGGACACAGGGAAAGCAGAACAGAGGACACGCTGGTGGCCCAACCAGGAAGAAAAGCTGGTTTATTCAACAGGACTAAAGAGGAAAGAAAAAAAATTACTGTCAAACTGTTATTGTGAAATCTTCAATGTTATATAATACATAGGAAATGTGTATTTTTCTAGCACATAATTCTCAAACCCAACTCTAAAGTGTTATCATCACTAAGAATCATGGCCATTTTCTTGTGACAGCAATATTTATCTGCATATAAACAGAATTAGAAAAAATAGAATAATTCTAGATTCAAGCAAGAATGAGATGGCCTATCTTTCTTATTTGTTTCATAGATGGTACATTCTATTGTCATTCTCTTTTTGAGACAGGGTCTCACCATGTAGCCTAAGCTGGCCTCAAACTCATGGCAAGCCACCGGCCTCAGCCTCTCAAGTGCTGGGATTACAGGCACGACCATCACACCTGGCTCTCAATTTTCATTTTCTTTTTGTTGACTTACTCTAGCATAGAGAAGGCCAATGGATCAATAAATGACATTTTCTCATTCAGTTAAACTCTCAAAATGAATAAAAGTTTCAACTTTCCAGGCACAACACTATATTGAATTTCATCAGATTCAATACCCAGTAATATTGCATCTTGATATGACAATATTATGTTCCATTGTTAGAAACAACTAATATCCCTTATCATTCTTTTTCATATTAACAATTTTCTTTAGATTTATGCTTTCAGTTAGCATTTTAATCATTGTAATAATTTTTATTTTACAGCAGAAATTGCGGATCATGTGTTATAGAGTATCCGAATTCTATAATTTCTCTTTCTTTTCTTTTCTTTTCTTTTCTTTTTTTCATATAAAAAGTGTTGAATTTTGCTTTAACATGCAGTTAAATCACTGGTGGATTGTTTCAAATCTATAGAGACTTTAATGAGCCAAGTTAATTTTGGCTTTGCCCCTCATCTTAGGACATAGTCTTTAGTTCTGTGACATAGTCTTCCTCTCTAAGCCACAGTCTTTTCAAGCTCAAGGCAGACTCAAAATGGTACCAGTCACTCCAGAACTGTTATCATCACCCTTTTGATAGTAATCAGCTGAAATTTCTGCTGAGCTCTTATCAGACCTCTTCTCTTGTCTTTCCTCTTGGCTCCTTGGATCATTGCACTTAGACCCAGCTCAGTGGGAACCCTTCACGGGCCCTGTGCTTCAGGGGACAATATACCTCAGACTGCTGTCCTCAAAATGCCCATATCTGCCCCCCTAAAGTGCCAAGACATATTGGGGCCAGCAGGACTGTCTTGAAGGAGTACCTCAAGCTTGAACAGACACTTGCAAGAGCCTAAGGTTCTGATTTCTCCTTTTCTGAACAGTTCTCACTCCCTACCATAAGTGGGGTTGACCAGATGCCAGAAGGACCTATTTGGCCACTCTAGTTCCTATATTCAGGATTTAATTCCAGGAGAGCAGCCTTGGAGCTACTCAGATCCACTTTCTGGTACAATGTTTCTTTTATGAGATGCATTAACTTGAGCAGCCAAAATGTACTTACAGCTGGAGCACTGTGCATGTGAGGAAGATTTGGGGTTTTCCCTACCCATTCTAATCACCCCGCCTTGAGAGAACAAGTAGACCTCCTCCATATCACTATCATCATCAGTAGCAGTGAAGAAGGGAGCATTATTCCTGCTCCCTGCTCCTGCAGGGACTTGTGTAAGCTCCTGTACTTCCATTATCACCAGACTCCACCTTAAAAATTTTCACAGCAGCAGGAAGTTCTGCTCTGAGTCTCCAGAGTCTAGGGTGTCCTGCGTAGGTGGTAGGTCATCTTGCTATGTGCATGGAGTAGCTTGGCTTTAAAAAGAATAGTGAGAGGCATGTTCCTTCTGAAGCTTTGAAAGAAGGCAGAGCCTCAGGGGTTTTGGTCAGTTCCCTCTCCTTCCTCATACTGATACAGATCCTCTATTTCTGTGATTAGGAGGAGAGTGAGGCAGAGGCTATCTTTGATTATGGGTTAAGGAAGAGAGAAATTTTACTGTGATTTCAAATGTAAGCAGGACTTTCAACTTAGCCGGACTGCAGAAGCCCTGTATTGAAAGTGCAAGTAGAAAAGCAGAAAATTTCTACTCCTGAATGGGATGGGCTGCTGCTACATTTTGGTAAATGCAGTGATGTTGATAAAATGGCACTTCATTTTTCCTTTGGCAACTGTTTCTTGCGTACATGATCTTTCAGGGAAAAAGTAAAGAGGGGAAGCAAATAAATATGGTAGAATTCTGATCCTCACGTTTCTCTCTCTGTCCCTAATGATTGTTATCATTCAATACCCAATAATATTCATTCATTTTAATTATTTTAAGTAGTTAAATGGTTCTAAATTGGGGCTGAACTTCCTTCCAAGGATGATTGACAGTGTCTGGAGACATTTTAAATTATTGAGACTGGGAATTGCTAGTAACTAAGGCACCTCACTGGGAGGGGGCACGATGCTGCTAAGCATTGTGGGATGAACAAGACACTCCCCCCATAACAAATGCTAGGCCCTAAATGTTCATACTGCACACAGTGCAAAACCTGAGTAAACAGAGTCAGAATAAGATTGTTAATGTTGAGTTAGTTTTTGGATCTATTTTTTGTATGAAATTTTTAAAATTATTCTGTCTCAAATATTTGCAAAAAATACTTTTTTTTTTAAATTTGAAAGAGAATAAAACAAAAGGGGGCAGTACAGAGCAGATCAGAACAGGACAACATAGGCAACACAGTACTTTACATTAAGTCTACTAGACATCAACAAAAGCTAACACCATATCTCTTACTCTGCTATAGTTGAGCATACTTTCAAATACAATAATATCAAACATAACACAATAGTATAAAGCCATGCATAGAGTGAAAGAATTACAGGGCTTTCTGAAACGAATAACAGAAAATGTTCAATGGGTACTTTAATATGTCATTTTCTTTTCTTTTTTTT
>PVJX010006969.1:0-73989 GCA_004027295.1 Dolichotis patagonum
AAGATGGGGGAGGGAGGAGACAGACAGAGACAGATCCGATCCAACTTGGAATTTACTGATTCACACAAATTGTTAGTTTCATTTATTTTGAGAACGAATCATCTAACTTGAGGGCCAAAGATATTTAAAAACTGAAAAAGGGTTGAAATCCAAACCAGAGGCATCTTTGCCCTTTTCTAAAGTCTTCAAGAGGCTCAGTGAAGACTCGTGTGAATTTTACAAAACCCGTGGAGATAAATCCACTGGCAACAATGCCGACGAAAACAAGATGGAGAGAAGGTGTCGCTGTCCAGGGCGGGTTGGCAGCCCAGCTGCTCGGGGAGGCAGAGCCTTCAGCTGCTGGGATGGGAAGGGTCCTCCCGGCCCCTTCCGGTCTCCAGCACTTGCTTCCCCGCCCCTGTGTGGGAGCCACTTCCCACCGCCAAGTGCTTCCCACCGCCTCGGGCCCAAACCGATGGAACTGAGTGACCACAGACCGAGACCTTCGACACTGGGAGCAGAAACAAAGCTTTCCTCCCCCAGCGTGACGGCCTCTCATGTTTTCCCACAGCCACGGAAAGCTGATTCACAGAAGGGAAAACATTACAGAGAGACCAGCACATCATCAGACAGAAAATAACACCGGCTTCCAGCTCATCGAGAACGCAGCCATTACAAACACCCTGTAATTCCTGCATCGAGGGAAGCATTCTAGGCCAGAAACAGAACTCACTAGTCAGCGTGACCCACATCTAAAAAGCACTTCCAGCCAGGTGTGATGGCACACACCTGTAACCCCAGCACTCGGGAGGCTGAGGCAGGAGGACTGCCATGAGTTCCAGGCCAGCTTCAGTTACATAGTGGGTTTAAGGCCAGCCTGAACTACATAGTGAGACCTTGCCTCAAAACAGGAAAGCATTTCCATCTCCCATTCCCGTGATCCTTAGGAGACTGAGGTCCTACGTGCATCCGGCAGCCTGTGAAAGGCCCGGCCCCTCCACCTCCTGAGCCAAAGCCAGGCAGGCATCGTGGTTCCTGACCTAGGCCCCTCCCCATCTCTCTGGAGCTCAGGGTCCACAGTGCGGGGCACGCAGTGGGCTGCGCGGGGCGACGAGACCCTAGGACGCAGTTTTACCATCACTTGCAAAACAGCCTCAAGTACTGTGGCTCTGTGGTCTCAAAACGCTGGTCCCCACCTCTGGGCTTCGGGGACCAAGGCGTGGCCGCCTAAAACCCTCCCCGAGTAGCTCACAGGAGGCTCAGCAGGTGCTCGCAGGTCCAGGCCAGGGATGCTGTGAGAATCTGATGCCCGATAACCTGACAGTTGTGGACTCGGACACAGGGTGAAGGGAGCGATGGGGGGCTGCTGGACGCGCGCACGAAGCTTCCTCTGCCACCTACAGCACACCTCCTGCTGTGAGGCCTGGGGCTGGGGACCCCTGGGAGAACGGCGCTATCTCAAGTCCCCCCAAAGCCGCACGTGCTCAGAGGTGGGGGTGTGCTTCTCCGAACTGCTAATCCACTGATGGGTTTACAGTCAGCTGTGATGTTGGGAGGGAAAGCCTGGGGGGCCCCACAAGGGTTTATTTCCCCCCACACTGCTTGCTCTCTGCCTCCTGCGCCTGGAGCTGATTCTCCTCTGCCAGGCGCCCCTGCCACACCCCCTGCCAGCCACCTGCAAACTGTGAGCCACAATCACCCTCTCCTCCTCTAATTTGTGGGTGCCAGGTGCAAGGACAGAGTGAGTAAGACATGAGGAGCTCTGCGGCAGGACATCGCCACACGGAGTCCCTGCCAGGTACAAATCCAGGCTCACAGAAACCACGCCCTGCCCCCGCTGACCGACCCCGCCTACCTGTACCACGAAGGGGTGCAGCCCGTGGCACTGGCCATCTGGCGTGTATAGCTGTGCAAACACCACCCCGTGGGTCGCTGTCTTGCCCAGGTTGCCCACCCAAAACTTGGCAGCTTCGAAATCGGGGGAATGGATGATGAACTCCTGCGGGAGGAAGTCGGGGTGATCACCAAGGGAGACTCGGGGAGAAGAGGGGTTCCCTCCCGGGGAGCCAGTGCTCTAGGCTCCAAGTCCCTGAAGCCAGAGTCTGGACGGACCCACCTGCCCTTCCTGGCACTGCGCGTGTGTGTGGGGGGCCCTTGTTTAGAAACAGCGTATTTCATGGGACCTTTCTCCAGAAAATGATGATTAATTTTCGAGCAGTAAGACCTATGCAAAATACTGCCTGGGCCAGGGATACAACTCAGGGGCGCAGCGCCTGCCTGGCAAGCACAAGGTCCTGAGTTCAGTTCCCTGTATAAAAAAAAAAAACAAAAAAGCTACCTGCTTAAACACTCCTGGATGGTACCCACAGTCACACATCACCTCGGACAGGGTGGCCCTGCTGAGTGCCTTTTCTTTTACCCTTTCCTGCTGCGTTCTTTACCTGGAAAACCTGCCCTGTTCTGTTCCCACAGCAGAGTCACGTCCAGACACTAGGCTCCCACTCACCACCTGGGCTCAGGGCCACATTCACAACAGGGACCCCACTGGCGTCTGCTGTCCCATGATGTGGCCCCAAGTGGACCCTCCTGACTAGGAGTTGGGAGAAGGCTGTGAAAGGGCAGCTACCCGAGATCCAGGATGACCCTGGCCCTGCGGCCAGCATGGAGCACGGTCCTCTGGCCACTCATCAGCCTGGGCCTCCACCTGGGCATCATGGAGGCCTCAAGCACCAAGGGAAGGGGAAGCAGAAGGAGCCACAGGGCCAGACAGGATTCAGAGAGAATCCCAAGGCCAGGGAACTGAGCAGGGCCGTGAGGGTCTGTGCCGTGGCAGCTCCCCCAGCCTGCTCTGGCCAGGCTGGGCCCCCACAGCAGCTGGTGTCCCTACATGGGGTTTCTTGTCCCTGCCAGAACATGCTATGCTCCTCCTCGGTTCCCATCACACACAAACTCACATGGGGCACAGGCTCCCACGCCCAGCGTGACACATGGCCTCAGCGCCTTTTGGAGGGGGGTGGATTTTTTGAGACAGGGTCTTACTATATGGTCCAGGCCAGCCTTGAACTCACTACATAGACCAATCTGGCTTCCAACTTGGGGTGATCCCCCTGCCTCGACCTCCCCGCTGGGATCAGCCCTGTGCCGCCACTCCCAGCTCCCGAGCATCTCTCACGAGCAGCACACGTGCATTCAGCTTTCTCCGCTCGCAAGCACGTCCCTCACGGCATTTCAGCCGCTGCCACCGCGCCTTCCTGTGCAAGCCGGCACCTACCTCCGTGGCAGGGTCATAGTGAGCGGTGGTCCGGATGGCCTGGGTGTTGCTCCCGTGACTCAGTTCAGTCAGAGCGAAACAGCCAAAGATCTAGACGTGGACCACAGAGCCAGGAGCGGTGAGAGCCCCTGGCAGGCTCTGGCAGGGACCCGCCAGTCCACCCTGGAGGGCCAGATGGGGACCTGCGCCCCAGGTTCCGCTCCCAACCTGACGAGACGCTGACTCACCCTCCTACCGTGTGCCAACCCTGCCCCAGAGGGAGCAGGTGGCCCTGGGAACAGCAGTGTCCTCTCTGGGCTGCAGGGTAGCCAGGACTGCCCAGGAGGACGGGGAAATGGAGGGCTCAGTCCACATCACCTGTGCCTGACCGCCACAGCAGAGTGGGCCAAAGGCCCACTGGCACAGACTCCTGGTGACCCTCTCCTGCCACCCGCCCTTCCCACACACTCGGGGACGGGGACAGGGGAGAAAACCAAGCCTTCTACTCGCCAGGCGGGACCCACCTCCATGTTCAAGACCTTTTCAATGTATCTGAGATGCCGCTCGGAGCCGAGGCTGTAAAGCGCTGATCCAAACACCTGAAAACACAGCGCTGTCACCGACGCAGCTAGCAGGTGGGTGTCAGCCTCCGACCCGCACAAGCTGGGACTCCCATAAGGTGCCCCGCTCTGCCACACTGCCCTGGGGAGGGGAAGCAAGCCTGGGGCCCAGGCTCATGAAGCTGGCATGGCCGAGACCCGGCCCTGTGGCAGGAAGTCCACACTGAAGGCACCAGAGACACAGCCTGAGGGTCTGAGGGTGGCCGGGTGACAGGAGGGAGGGTGGAGAAGGGTGACCACACACAGGACACGCGTGAGGGCCCGGTGTGGGCCAGGCTCGTCTCCAGGAGGATGAAGGGAAGGAAGGAAATCACTGTCTTGCTTGAATCCACCTGCCTTTCCCATGGAGCCCCATAGATAATACACAGCACACGGGCTGATCAAAAATATGATGTGCTTAACTTTTTTAAAAAAGTATTACAAGCTGGGTGTGGTGGTGGATACCTATAACCCCAGCTTTCTGGAGGCTGAGGCAGGAAAATCACTGTGAGTTCAAGGCCAGCCTGAACTGCACAGTGAGACCCTGTCTCAAAACAACAAAGAAAAAATTATTACAGTAAAAGACTTTGCACTGCCGTGAGCCCTCCTCAGAGCCTTTCCCTGGCTTCAAACACACTCATCCCACTCTCCTTGGCCCTTTCTGCAGCAGCTCTGGAGTCCTCTTTCCTGAGTGTCTTTAGCCAGTTTAGAAAAACAAGACACTGGGTCCTCATCCATCTTAGTCACAGGGCCTGGCGCCGCGTCACTTCTGGCTTTTCACCAGAGTCAAAATGACGGGGAAACAATTTGAATCCATTCAGGGCACGGAGGCAGCCGCCAGAGGACTCCAGAGCTGCTGCAGGAAGCGGCCAGGAGGAGGAGAGGGGCGCCTCTGAAGCAAGGGAGAATGCTCTGAGGGTGATTAAGACAATGTACCTCTTCCTGTAACAAATTTAAAACCTTTAAACATGCCCGTTTGGTTCACACCGCGTACACAGATGTAAAAGGAAGTGGCCAGGCTCCTCCTCGGAGACCTCAGGTTTCACAGCTGCGCTGCATCCAATGACCTAGGTGTGCGGGGCGCAAAGGCCGGCTTCTTACCACGTCCCAAAAGCTGACCGGACTTCAGGGAACAGCAGCTGCAGTGGACAAGCGTGACTGTGCGTGGCCCTGCGTGAATGGGGACTCACCATCAGGTGGAGAGCGAACTTGGCACCTAGAGACCAGTCGTACGCGCCCAGGCAAGAGACCAGGGCCGGGAGCCGCAGCAGGCTCTGCTCCAGGCCGCCCGAGGCGAAGAAGCCGTACTCAAAGACGCGCTTGCACCGGAGGAAGCTCAGCTCGCGGTACTTCTCCAGGGACAGGTCCGTCCCACGGGAGCCAGCAAAGAGCGGGTCCTTCTCCAAAGCCAAGAAGACGGCCTTCTGCAAAGGCAGGGGACAGGTCGGCGAGCTGGAGGCCCAGGACTAAATGTCCCCCTCAAGGCCACAGGTGCCCGGGACACAGTCTGACCCATTCCTGTCTCTTGGTTATTCGGGGTTCAAAGAAGAGAGGGCCTCACAGTGCACGGGGACAAGCCTCACCCCACCAAGCAGAGGCGGCCAGGGAAGCCACGCAGCTCCATGGCTGCAACCCCATTCTGCCCACAGACGGAGGTCCCCCATCACTGGTGCTGCAGCCCCTGGGCCTCACCTTGAAGCGCAGTGTGTCCTCGCCCTCGCAGAACAGCTGTAGCTCCCTGGGGCTGAAGGAGGCTCGCATTCGGTAGGCATCAAGGGGTCCCCGGGGGGGATCCGACCACAGGACACCATCGCGTCCTTCCGGTGTGGGCGCCATCCTGCACGGAGCACAGGCCTGAGCCGTGCGGCCCGCATCCCCCCCACACCTGGCTGGGTGCGCGTCCGGGGGAAGCAAGGCCAAGTCCTGAGGGCAGCAAGACGACCTGCGTGGGCTCTGGGCGGAGAGGAGAAAGCTCGCTAACCTGGCCTCGTTTCCACCCTGGCTGGCAGAGGACGGCAAGGGATGGCAAAGGCACATGGGTGGGTGGGTGGGTGACAGCCCTGGGGCCCGGGCCTGCAGGCCGGCAGCAGAACCCAAGCCCCAGGTGAGGACAGGGCCAGGTCCAGAGTATGCTGGGGGCTTTGTCTGCCATTGCCACAGCCTGGCCTAAGGACACTCTGACCCCAGGTGACCCAGGGAGTTCCCCACAGAGCTCACAGCCCCTGACTGGGGAGCTTTCCCCCAGTCCTCTCCAGCTACACACAGCAAGGCGTGACCTCACCACCCACAAGCACACAGGCCACCTGCCACTGAACCTTTGGACACGGGCTTCTGTCAACATGCGGACATCTGGACCAGAGAACGGCTCTGTGGTTTTCGGCGTGGCCTGCAGCCTCCTCCAACAGCCTTGGCTGATCACAGCCCTTGAGGGCAGGAGCTTACGGATCCAGGCCTACCGGAGGCGAGGAGAGCTGGGTCCAGGCCTGCAGGCCAAGCAGAACTTTCAATTCCTTCCATGGGACGCTCAAATAGTCTAGGGGTGGACCCTGCTTATGACGGTCACAGAGAAACTTTCCTAGATGAGAGGGAAAGGGGGGCGTGCCTGTCTGAGTCCCAGGGACCCAGCCCCACGTGGCGCTCCGTCACCATGGGCCAAGTACTGCGGTCTCTACTGACACAGGCGCAAGAGAGGCTCAGAGGGGACCACGATTTCCGGCGGTGAAGAGGCAGAGAAGGGACTGGGCCCCAGAATGGGCCACCCCAGTCAGCTCCTGGAGCAACTCCCAGGACACGGGAAGGGCAGCACGAACTAAACAGAAAGCAAGCGGAAGGAAGGACAGAGAAGAGGAGACCTGTACCCAGTGGGATGGGAAAGAGGAGAACAACGGAGAAAACTCAGAGCAAATCAAAGCTGCTTCTCTGACAAGACTGGCAAACAGAGAGGCTGACCCTCTGAGAAAGAGAAAACTCAGATTCACAATCAGAAATCAAAGCGGGATGTTCGGCCTGAACTAATGCAACAGGAAGCATCACAACCCACAGAATGGGATAGAGTTCATCTTCCCCCCAGTCCCAGAGCGTCAGGACCAGTCTGAGGCAAAGAGTTATTCAGACTGCATCCAGGAATGCCCTCACCCTGGGGCCCATAACCAAATTAACCACCAGCCCCCCACAGTGCCCTTTCATGCCTACAGAACTCCTGCATTTCTCTCTTTCCCTTTAAGCCAACCGTGGTACCCTCTGATGGCTTGGCAACTACTGTGTGCAGGCAACTGGGTGGAGGAGCGAGGCAACCTCATTAGCATCTATCTGGCCCAAGGACTCTCTCTGTTCTCCTTTTCCAAGTGAGACACTCAAGCTTCGGAGGATGGAGTCAACCACCCACGATCCTGCCCGACGCCATGATCCCAAGCAGCGTCTGAGGGTCCCCACATTACCCGAGGCCACCAACAGTCCTGCATCAGGGCACAGTTGTTGCGAACAAGACCAAAAAACCAGACTGCCTTGGCTCAAATCCCAACGTTACAACTCCCGTTGGGTGACCATACCAAGCCTGTCGCCAGGGTAACCCAGGGCAGTGTGGTCTGGCACACACTGTAACTGGGCTCCTGAGGCCTTAGTACACCACAGCCGGCACTTGCCGGTCCAGGGCAGAAGGGCTGGCTTAGCATCACTACTCTGCGACAGCCTCTGCTTGTCCCTCCCACTGGTCACACCATGTGAGGCTATGGTTTGGGTCCGAGCTCCTGCACTGGGGCCCCGTCCAGACCCAAGTGGAGTCACTCTCCTAAGTGCTTCGTGGTCAAACTGAAATCAGAAGGGCGCCTCAAGGGGCCCGGCAGCCCACTTCAGCAAACAGGAGGTCTCAGTCAGCCCAGCTCTCCTGACTTTGATCTTTGCAAAAAAGCCACCTGAGGTCACCTGACATTCACCACTGGCTTCTTCTCTAGATTGTTTCCTCCTTCCCCCCTTAAAGTCCAGCTGTCCTCCCCTCCCCGCGGTTCACGAATCAAGAATCCGAACTACGAGACCTGATGCTACACTTCAAGTCTGTCTCGTGACCTCTCTGCGGCAGCGGTGAGACGGTTGTCCCCTAGCTAGTCGCCGGAAGCAGCAGCTGCCCGATGACCTCCGGGACTGAGTCCAGGCTGCTTCCAAGTCCCGCAAGGCCTCCTTCCCGCGTCTGGCCCCGCGCGCGGATCTCTGCACGTGCGTCCCTCGCGTCTAACCTCACTTGATTCGGCCCCCGGCCTCAGTTCCCACGATCGTGCATCAGGCGGTCCTGCGGATTTGGGTCGAAGCTCCTGCACTGGGACCCTAGTCCAGACCAAAGTCCAGCAAACACACCAGTAGCCGTTCTCCACGTGGCCCCGCCCCTCGGGTCATCCTGGGGGCGTGGTCTGGCACCAACGTCATCGCGCCGCTGCGCCGCAGTACGCTCCCTGCCCCGCCTCGGAGGCGTGGCCTCATGACGTCACACTCCGTTCTGCCCCCGTCTCCCAGGAAACGAAAGCGCGTCGGGTCTCTGAAGTAGGGTCTCGGTGCTGTGGTTACTTCGCTGCGTGACCTTCTGCACGCGGTTGACTCGGAATGCATTTTACGCCACAGTTTCTCCTCATCAATCGGAATGAAGTCCTTCGGGGGCTCCCCTGCACAAGAATCTCTAGCATGGCTGTTTGATTCGCAGATTCCTGGGCGCGCTCCTGAGCTGACCAGCCAGCCCTAGAGGGCGTTTCCAAATCAGCAAACGCGCCCAAGCGCTCACTGTGGTTGGAGGACCACGATCCTGTGCAGGTCCTCAGAGGGCGCGTGGACGTGGGCTCCCCTGGCCCACAGCAGTGACCAACCCGACATCCGGGCGCTACTGGATAATCTCTGTTTCTGATCAGAGGCCTCGGTCCTGCCTCGTGTGGGATCTGCTCGCATCTGACTGCCTGCACAGCGATCTCATAAATCAGCGATTTATGGGAGTGGGCGTGGGGGCGTCCAGGCTAAGTTGCACACAGGGTATGGAATTTACAGAAGGAACCAACTGGGCCTGGAAATTTCCCACATCCAAAAATCTCCACCCAAAAGAAGTCATCCCAAAACATCCTATTTAATGGGAACCGAGAGGTGAGCAGCACAGCCTGAGGAGAGAGACGGTAAGTTCAGTGTGGAGTGTAAGACTCGCAGCACGCGCGGCGGTGGGGTCAGCTGCGGTTTGCAGATGCTGCCTGCCGTCTACTCTCTTTTCACATTCGGAGATACTGCTGAGAGCAACAGAACACAAACTCGTTACCGAACT
This sequence comes from Dolichotis patagonum, assembly GCA_004027295.1. Classification (NCBI taxonomy): domain Eukaryota; kingdom Metazoa; phylum Chordata; class Mammalia; order Rodentia; family Caviidae; genus Dolichotis; species Dolichotis patagonum. Next base: position 9,116 of record PVJX010006969.1, read on the forward strand.
CGCACCTCCCCTAGGTACAACCTCTGACCAAGCCATGAACGCTATGGAGTTGAGTCACCTTTTCCTGACATTGGAAAACTTTGTTCCGCGTGGAAATCTTAGACCTAAGTTGAGTGTTAGAGGGAGCGGCTTTCCAAAACAAAGATTTTATTTGGAAATGACAGGGAGATTTGATCCCCGATACACACGCTGTGGGGGACCATGGTGGACAAGGTTATTTAAAAGTAAAACAAGAACGGACACATGAATTCTTTGGAAATGCTTATCCTTGATCGCGAGGATAAACAAGGGGAGTGTCTGTCCGAGGCTCAAAGCAGTTACTGAATAGTTGTCCTCAGATATTTTTGTGCAAGGTTACGATTCTTTGCTGAGTCTTTTGGGATGGTTCTTGTTTACCAAACCACATGAGAACCGCTTCCTGTGGCCTCCCGACACTGCTTTGTTAAGGTTTAACATCAGTAACTCACAGAGTTCACAGAATCTTTCCAGTCCACTGCAGGAGAGCGGGAGAGAGCTGACGTCCTAAACAGACTGGGGAGGGCAAGCTGAGGAGGAGGAGCTCACAGCCGCTGGAGAGAAGCTGGGGGGACCCAGATGCCACTGTGGCACTGAAACTGGAGGGGGAGGGAGCTGAATGAACTTTGTTGCTGGTTCTCTTTGGACGCCATTACAAAACACACTTTGAGAAAATGTACAAGGAACATGTCCCCAGGCTTGGGAATGTCCCAGGTCCCCCCACCCTCGCACCTCATCCTTTCTCCCTCCTCCTCTACTCCTCAGGTCAGGCTATGGGACATTTCAGCCCCATACTTCACATTATTTACCTCCCTGTGGCTGCATTTAACACAGCTGTTCCCAGCTCTGACCCTGGCTGGATTTAGTTTTTTGTTTTGTTTGTTTGTTTGTTGTTGAGACAAGGCTCACTGTGTGTGCAGGAATGCGTTGAATTCACTGTATAGTCCAGGCTGGCCTTGAACTCATGGCAGTCCTCTTGCCTCAGCCTCCAAAGTGCTAGTATTACAGATGTGCACCACCATGCCTAGTGGCTTGACATCAGAACCACTTTCTGGCAGTCACCTGTCTGTCCTGCAGCACTACTCCCCACCCTATTGTCCCCTGTGCCCTGGGACAGTGTTTAGCCTGTCTGATAGGACTGGACAGGTCCACTTGAATCAGGTGGACACAGAGGCTTAGAGGACAACAGTATGATGGACATGCAGAAAGCTGTCTTGCTTACTTTGGTTGTGTTGCTGAGACCAATGTGGAGATGACAGAGATCAGCAAAAAGGGTCTCACTTTCTGGGGCAAGAAAAGAGTTTGGTTTTGTCCAGTACTGATGGCTACTTCCTGATAGAACTGGCAGGAGCTGAGACAGGGCAGTTCTTTGGGTGACTCAGCAGCAGTGACCCGGCCGTCCTCCAGGAGAGATTTGCCAGCAGACCCACCTTTGACATCTGTCTCCCTTCACCCCACCACCCTATTGGTTCTCCAGTTCCCTGCTGGTTTCCAGCTCCACTGGCCATCACTGGTAACTGCAGTATCTGAACACGTTCTTACAACCAAAGTTTCCTCGCGTTTCTGGCCATCTGTCTCCCTGTGTCCCTTCCTCCTTTCCCTCCCACCACCTCAGAGGCAGAGGCAAATCTCTCCTGGACATCTCCCCCAGATCTTTTCTTATTTGTGCAGTCAGGTCTCCTGGAGTCGGGACTCCCTTGAAAACCTTTTTTAAAAAGTTATTTCACGTCAACTTACCTGTATTAGAGTCCTTTTAACACATGTGGCGATCATCAGGGAACAAAGGAAAAATTCCTGAGCTCTGAACCTCTTACTATTCAAAATATTTCTGTTTTCTTCTGAGGCAATAGGAATTTGAGAGCTACTTTTTTTTCAACACCAAGTACATTTATTAGAAAAGAAGAAAGTCATGAAATATCCTATCTTTCCTTAAGAAATTGGAAATAAAAGAATAAAACCAAAAACAAATAGAAGAAAATAATAAAGATTAGAAAACACAATCCCTTATCAAAACACCAGTATCATTTTTATAAAAATTAACATTTTGATTCTTACATTTATGTAGAAATACAAGAGCCTCAGAATAGTCTAAAACACTTTGATAAAGGAAGAAAATTAGAGCTCCAGCCCTTCCCAGTCACACAACTTATCGCAAAGTTACACCAATTATGACAAAACAGCACTGATATCAAGACAGACAAACCACCAGGGTACCAATATGAAGTTCCAAAATAGTTACCCACATAACAGACAATTGATTTCTGGCAAAGATGCAAAAGCAATTAAGTGGAGAAAAGATTGTACTTTAGATAAACATACCGGAACAACTGGATGTCCACGTGCAAAACCCCGAACCTATAGTACATCAAAAATGTCTTAAGGCATCCAAAAGTCAACTCGAAGTGGTTCACGGTGGGTTAAAGTAGAGGCAGGTGGACCTGAGTCTTTGCTTTGGCTGAGGTTATTCTCTCTGGGACAAAAAGCCTGGGACAAGGAGTAGGAGGGAAGGGGGAAACCACAGAGGCATTCAGTGAAGGGAGGCACTGAATTTGCTTCTGAACAGGCCATGTGGATGATGAGGCCATTATGCTTTTTTTTTAACTATCTGAACTATTTTTATATACATATACATGTTTTTTCTTTCAGCTTGTCACACTAATAAAACAATATGTTTATACATGTGTGTCTTATGTATTTCATTAATAAGGATGTTCTCAAGGTGCATCCATTTACCTATTAAAATGTCCAGTTTATCATTCTTTATGGCTGAGTAGTACTCCACTATATAGAAATACCACATCTTATCCATTCCTCAATCAGTGGGCATTTAAGTTGTTCCCAAGAACTGACTATTATAAACTGTGCTGCTATAAACATGAGTACACGTATACTGTTGTGATATGACATTTTTAATTCTTTTGGGAAGATACCCAGAGGGGAATAGCTGGGTTGAATGGGACCTCCAATTCTAGTTTTTTGAGGAATCTCCACATTGATTTCCACAGTGGTCACACCAGTCTGCATGCCCACCAACAGTGGAGAAGGGTTCCTTTTTCCTAAAGCCCCTCCAGCATCTGTTATTGTGTAAATTCTTGATAATAGCTGTTCTTTCTGGGGTGAGGTGGAATCTCAGAGTTTTAATTTGTATCTCCTGAATGACCAGTGATGTTGAACATTTTTTTCATGTATTTATTTGTTGTTTGTATTTCTTCATCTGAGTAGTGTGTATTCATCTCAGATGCCCATTTTTGGATTGGGTCTTTAATTCTAGGGGGACTGATTTTTTTTTTAGTTCTTTATATCTTCTTGATAGTAATCCTTTATCTGAGGAACAGCTGGCAAACATTTTCTCCCGCACTGTGGGTTGTCCCTTTACTCTGTTGGTGGTTTCTTTTGCTGTGCAAAAGCTTTTCAATAGGGTGTTGTTGATTCTTTGTGATAAGTTGTGTGCAGTCTGGGTTTTATTCATAAATTCTTTGCCTACACCAATGTCTTTAAGAGTTTTACCTATTCTATCTTCCAGAAGATTTAATGTTTCTGTTTTAATATTAAGATTTTTAATCCATTATGATTTTAGCTTAGTACATGATGAAAGATACGGGTCCAGTTTTAATCTTTGGCATGTGGAAAGCCAGTTTTTCCAACACCATTTATTAAAGAAATTATCTTTCTTCTAGCGAATGTGTTTGACACCTTTGTCAAAGATAAGGTAGCTTAGTGTGTCTGCAGTTGTTCGTGCATCTTCTGATCTGTTCCACTGATCTTCAGGTCTGGTTTTTTTTGTTGTTGTTTGTTTGTTTGTTTATTTGCCTGTACCATGCTGGTTTTTTTTAAATCACAGTAGCTTTATAGTATAATTCCCCTGTCTTGTCTTTGTTGCCCAGGATCGCCTTTGCTAGTCTAGATCTCTTCTGATTCCAGATGAATCTTAGGATTGTTTTCTCTAATTCTGTAAGCTATAGGAGTTTTGATTGGGATTGCATTGAATCCGTATAACAGTTTTGGAAGTATGGCTATTTTCACTATATTGGTTCTTCCTACCTAAGAGTATGGGATATCTCTCCATTTTCTAATATCCTCTTCAAACTCCTTTTTCAGAGTACGATAGTTTTCAATGTAGAGGTCTTTTACATTCTTCGTTAGATTGATTCCTAGGTATTTCATTTTTTGGATGCTATTGTAAAAGGTGTTGTTTCCCTGATTTTTCTTTCAGTGAATTTGTTATTCATGTACAAAACTTCAAGGCAGCAGCCAGAGTAAAAAAGGGAGGGTGTAGCACTCAAAAAATCTCTGTGCCCTCCTCTTGCACAGGGTGAGGATATTTACAACGTAAGGATACTGGGGTCAGGGATTTAGCTCAGCGGCATAAGCACCTGCCTTGCAAGCACAGAGTGGTGAATTAGATCCCAGGTACCAAAAAAAAAAGGATACTGGCTCTCTACTGAGTGTCTTAGTTAAAGTTACAAACTTCTCAAGTTGACACAATGTATCAACCATAACAATCCACCTCTTGTCAACTTGGCAAGCAGACACATTTAAACCAGTTTCCAGATACAAAGGCATGCTTATTCTTAACATTTTGCAACTTGAACATTATAACCTAACAATCCTTAAGAACCCGCATTAAGTGTATCAATATTATAACATAACATTTTGTCCTTGGCCCCAAAGACTCATTCACATCCCTTTATGCAAAAGGCATTTAGTCCATCTGCAAGAGTTGCCAAAGTCCTGACAGTTTCAGCATTGCTAAAAAGTTCAGGTCCTCTGAGATGGAAGGCAAACTCTTAGTTGCAAAATCCTGTACAAATGCAAACAAAGTTAAACACTGTCAAGTATAATGATGCAAGATAGCTCTTTCCCTTCCAAAGTTTACAAATGGGGTAATACAAAGCACTGGAGCCAAAGCAAGTCCAAATTCAGCAGGACAAATGTTAGGTCCTGTAGTTGGATGTCCAGAATCTGAAGCAATCTGTGGCAAACTGTGAGCTCCAAAGGGCTTGTGTGAGTCCACCCCCATGGCACTTCTGGTGGTTTTAGCTCCCATGGCTTCTCTTTTGGGCTGGCTTTGCTCTCTCCTTGCAGGTTTCCTTAGATAATCCACGCTCCTGGTGTTTTCAAACTTGTGGGGACTCCACTGCGTCTTTGGCTTCACATTAACAGCTTCACACACGGCCCTCTCAGGGACACACTGCCTGTCCTCCCAGGCCTTCTGCAATAGGGGTGGAAGCTTTTCCAACCTCAGAACTTATGCATTATGTATGTACCTAAAACCAGTGCCACATGGACAGTGCTGAGGTCTGCTGCCAGCTGTACCATAGCCAGGCTTTCCCCTCTTTTTGCTGTAGAGGTTGAGTGCCTGGATCACTGGGCACTCTGAATCCAATTCTGAGGAACAAATTTTCTATGTCACTGCCATTCAGGAACATCATGTGGCCTCCACCACCATTCTGGAATGTGGCGTTCTATGGTTTTCCCCTCTAAGCAGAGTTTTTGATTTTTGCAGTTTTGAGGCTGCAAAGGGTGAGTACCCACTGCCTCTTCCTGTGATACACACAGGCCATCTTTTTTATTTCTCTGTTCCTTCTCAGCAATTGAGGTCTCAGCTCTCTATCTTTACAGTTCACATCTTCCTGGCCAAACTCACATTTTAAATCATCCTGCTGGGCTCCTTGCTCTTGATTCACAACATAAATCTGTCTAAAAGGCCCAACAATAGCCATGCTATGCCCTCAACATTTGACTGCCTTGAAATTTCTTCTGCCAGATTAATTAGTCCATCATCCTTAATCTTACTCTCAGGCAAAGCCTCTGGACACAAGCACAATGCAGACAAACTTTCTGCCAAGCCATAACACACATCATCTGGACTCCATCAACCAATGCAGCCCTTCTCCCCAGCAGAAACCTCTTGAACCTGATCTTTACTAGCAGGATTTCTGTAAGCCTTTTGGTTTTCTGAGCTCTGACCAGAATCTGCCATACAGAGCAGCCTAAGCTGTTCCAGGGCCACTCTTTCAGGTGACATCTCTGAACATTTCCAAACTCTTCCCACAAGCCATTCCCAAAGGCGCCTGAACCTCCTAGTCAGGTTTAGTCACAGCAACAACCCCACTCCTGGTACCAAGTTTTTTTGGGTAACTTTTCTCTCATTGCTGGGACAAAACATGCAATACTCAAAATGAAGGAAGGAGAGGTTTATTTAGCTCACTGTTTGTGGAGGTTTTAGTCCATAATCAGCTAGCTCCAAGGCAGGGTGGCATAGCAGAGGAGCATCACTTCAAGACAGCAGCCAGAGGCAAAAAGGAAAGTATAGCACTCACAAAATCTCTGTGCCTTCCTCTTTCACAGGATGAGGATATTTACAAGTAAGGATCCTAGCTTCCTGCTGAGTCTCTTAGTTAAAGATCTAAACTTCTCAAGTTGACACAATGTATCAAACATAACAACCAGTAACCCCAACACTCAAGAAGCTGAGGCAGAAAGATCTTTGAGTGTTTGAGGCCAACCTGGGCCACATGGGGAGACCCAGTCTCAAAAATCCAAAACAAACAAAACAAAGGCCTTTGACTGATCCTCATCAGAGCTTTAACATTTCAAGGTGAAGTCCCTTTCTCATTTTCTCCTACTTCCTAACTCTGTCTAAACACCCCATGTTTCTCACTAGTATCCTGAAAGGATTTTCAGTGATAATATGTCAAGACCCTGTTCCAGTCAAGTTGAGGTGCCCACCTCCTTTTCAGGTAAATTTCTTCAGATCCTGTCCAATGACAGTAAGATTTTTAACTGTTAATATATTTATTGTCCCAAGTAGACCAAAAACCTTTAAACAGTGTTGGAATTGAATTGTGTTCCTTGAAACATAACTTTATCTAGCACCTGTGATCTTATTTGGAAGTAAGGGCTTTGCAGATGTTCACAAAAGGATGAGGTCAGTGGATATAGGGGCAGTCTGTTAAGGACTTTATACAGTCACAGGCATAAAATAGGGGGAGTTGTGGAAGGTAAATATCAGTAACCTGGCCAAAAGTCCTGGTTGTCAATATCGAGAACGTGGGCAAGAATCTCAGTCTCAAGAATGCAGGGAGAAAAATAAAAAACAGAAACAAGTACCGTATTCCAACAATGGCTGGAACGTCTATATCTCTAGATCCGACATGCTCAGTCCCAAAGCAGCCACTATTTATTTGGTGTGTACAGTGATAGGTGGGGCTAGTAAAGGACTACAATTTGTCAGAAGACTCAGACTCAAGAGAGCGTAGAAGTATCTTGGCCTTGAGTACAATCCTGAGATGACTCACAAAGGCATAGATGATTTTATGCTTTCAGGAGTCAATGGGGAATCTCAGATGGGTGGTACCAACAATCCCAATTCTTCCTTTTATCCCATAGGGAAATATGTAAATTAGCCATTGTGAATTTGTGGCCCCCAACATATCCCCCTTTTTGTTTTTATAATTGAAGCAGTTGAAACAGGATGTAAGATATACATCTTTTGTATGCACTTTTCTGCTGGGTGTTTAAGACCAAGCTAAAGTGAGACTTGTGTTAATAAAATTTACCTTCTTTGTTATCTATTAAGGTCAGTTAAGCCTACTCAGGAATTACCTTGGAACTGTGCACAGCACCTCTTGGTGCATCTGTCAGTGTCAACCGTTTGGATAATCACAGCCATTGCTTGTCCAATGTGAGCATATCACAATAATATATTTTAATGAAAATTTATCGGGGTGTATCCCATAGGCTGTGGAGGTTATTGGGGCTCCCTATTAATGAACAAGGATGGAGAAATTTCTCCAGGCAGCTGCTTCCTTATTCATCAACTGGAATCCTGTCCAATAGTTCCCCCAAGCCTGACGGGTCCCTCAAAAAATTCAAAATTGAAAAAAATTCAAAATTGAAAAAAAAAGAAAAAATTATTTGTTGAGCTCAAGTGTAACATCTGTTTAGAGATTAAGCAGACAAAACAAAGACACACAAAACAGTTTATAAAATCAGGCCAATTTGAATTATGATGACTTTTATAGTTTTCATATTTGTAAGTATAACTAGACTAGCCCCAACATTTTTGTAGGTCAAGTAACCAAGATCTCTTGTAATAAGAATTAAAAGAAATAAAACCTTTTCATATGAGCTCTAAACTGATGGTTTATCTGATTGAAATTTCCAGCTATACAGGTTACTTACTGTTGTTTTGACAGCTATATTGATAGGCTAGTCATATCTGATGGCAAAAACTGCCACATGTAACTGTTCCTGCTATGGGACAGATGTTAAAGGCAATTTTAACTATGTCTAGAGGGTGAACACTGCAGCAGTTAGGAGAGCATGCATTACAAAAAATATTTTCAGGTGATTGAAGTAAACCCTGGTTGTTTATTAGGTGGCAAATCTGATGAATGGTCTGCTGCAGGCCCTCCCAGGGTAGTGGACAATGTGCTTCCAGGTTCGTTGTTTGCAGTCTTGGTATAGAGTTCAATATTGTCCATAGCTGGGTTGAATTCTGATCGAAGCATTGTTCTGAGGGAGGGTAGGGAGTCCTCTTCCATCTAGGGAGAGGATGGTTCCTGGTGCTCAGGTGCTAGGAGGTGTGAACCAGTGGTCTGAGGTCTCTCTGTGCTTGAGAGTGGTGCTGATGATCCTCTGTGGGCATAAGCATTGGGACGGAATCCATAACGTTTCTCTGTCTCCGTGAGTACACACGCATGTCCTCTGTCCCAATTTAAAAGAGATGCTGGGCCATTCCAAACACCTCTTTGGAGATCCCACCAAGCTACAGGGTCTAAAGATCCATGAGCGTAGGTAGATTCTTATGCCAATGTAACATGCCTGGTGGCAAATCAGAATTAGGAAAAGGACTGAGAAAGTTCAGAACCTACGTAGAAAAACTTAAACACATTTGAGGAGAGTTCTGACCTGGTATTCCTCCTCTCTTTTGTTAGCTAGCTGATTTTTTAATGTAAGATGAGTGTGCTCAATTATTGCCTGATGTTGGGGATTACAGGGGATCCTTGAAACATGCTGTGTTTTCCAGTTATCAAGAAAACTCTGAAAATGCCTGCTAATATAGGCAGGACCATTACCCATTCTTATTTCCTGTGGCACTCCTAAGGTAGCAAATGCTAACACACGATGCTGATGACATGTCGACGTCATTCACCTGAATGACAGGTGGCATGGACCGTATGTGAGAACGTATCTATAGTTACATGAATATACTTAAGCTTGTTAGAGGCTGTATGGGTACTATCCATTTGCCATAACTGATTGGTTCTAAGACCTCTAGGATTGCAGCCCTGTTGAGGAACAGGCCTTGGAATGAGCTGGAAGGAAGGACATGCTGTCACTATCTGTTTGGCTTGAGTTCTGGTATTTTTAAAATCCTTTTGCAGAGCTCTAGAATTTTGATTTTTAAAAAACCTCATGGAATTGTTTTGCTTTGTCAGAAATGGAAATCAGGTTGACAACAGCCTCTGCTTTATGATTTCCCAATGATAACGGACCTGGGAGATTAGAATGGGCTCTAATAGCATCAATAATGAATGAAACAGTTCTGTTAAATATAGCTTTCTGTAGCTTAAAAAATAGTTGTAATAAAGTAGGCTCAATGGTGGAGCAAACAAGCGGCTGCAATCTTTGAGGTCAGATATGCTGCATAAGAAGAGTCACTTAATATATTAAGGGATTGGTCTGCGAATTGTTCTAGAACATACAGAGTAGCCTTGATTTCTGAACACTGTGCTGAATCCCCTTGCAGAGAAGGAGTGCTGGAAGGAGCAGCTGCAGATAGCTGCTTTCCCCTTAGAGGAACCGTCTGTAAAGTAGGTAGGAACCCTGTCAATGGCTTGAAATGAGTGACCTTCAGGAGAATAACAGAAGCGTGAAGGAAGAATTGTAACAGAGGCTCACTAGGGTAATGATTATCTGTTGTCCCTAGGAACTGAGCAAATGCTGCCTGCCAGAGCAGTGTCCGTCGCTGTTGAGCATCTATTGGAACTGCAGTGACAGCCAGATCATGTCCAAAGAACTGACGCCCTCTATTTCTTCCCATACTCGCTATGTTTGCTATTTGTTCTACATATAACTGAGGAGTTTTTACTAGTTGATTTGGCAAGAATATCCATTCCAAAGGAGAAAGAATTTTATGAATCCACTGTCCTAACATTCCTGTAGAAGAATGAGGCATCTGAAACTCAAATAGATAAAAAGGTTGAGTAATGTCAACTCTAAAACATTGCCTAAAATGCAGACATTTTTCAGCTAATTTCAGTGCTCATCTGGCCACTTCTGTGAGTTGCCAGAGAGAATTTAAATCTTTATCACCTTAAAGAATAGTATATAAATTTTGTAACTGATAGGTTTCTATGCGTAATTGGGGCCTAAGCCAATTAGCATCTCTTAAAAGTTTTTGGAAATCATTTGAAGTTTGTAGGTTATCTATTCTTATCTGAATCTTTTGTGGTTTAATTACCCTCTCAGAAACAAGCAATAGTTTCTGAGTTACAAATAACCCTAAGGACTTATCATTTATACTTTGTTGGGTGCTAGTTGAAGGCCCCAAACTAGTAAATCTCTCTGGACGTCTTCAAATAGCATCAGTGAGTTAGATTCAGAGGACAGAGCAGGAGAGATGTCATCCATGTAGTGGATAACATCAGCTTGACAGAATTGAGTTCTGCATCTTTTCAAAGCTCGCACCACAAATAATTGGCACAGTGTGGCACTATTTGCCATTCCCTGTGGAAGCCCAGTCCACTGAAAACACTTGGCTGGCTCGTGAAAATTAATGCTAGGTACTGAAAATGCAAAAAAAAAAAAAAGTCGATCCTGTGGAGAGAGTGGGAGATTAAAAAGCAGTCTTTAAGATCAATAACAACCATAGGCCAGTGCTGTGGGGTTACAGTAACACCAGGTAGACCAGGCTGCAGTGCCCCCATTGGCAACATGCAGGCATTTACAGTTCTCCAGTCTTGTATTAACCTCCACTTGCCTGATCGTTTTGGAATGACAAACACAGGAGTACTCCATGGACTAACACATGGCTCAAGGTGACCTAACTGTAGCTGCTCTTCTCCTAATGCCAGTAAGATCTTTAACTTCTGAGTTAAGGGCCATTGAGGAACCCATTTCAGCTCTGTAGTTTTCCACTGAATTGGCAGGGCAGAAATAGGCAGAGACGAGCCAATGGCCCCTGCTATAAATTTGACTCAGATCCTATTCCATATCTACATTGTTGTATTAAAGGCTCAACTAGAATGTACAGCCCTGTAAGTTCTTACTCAAACCTTTGTTTTATTGACATTCCATCTTAGCTTTCCTCTTGTTAGTGAGTAATACATTATTCTGAGGGGCAGAAGTAACTAGGACAGTGCTCCATTCTTCCATAAGGTCTCTGCTTCATAAATTTATGGGAATGGGTGCAATAAATAGTGTCATAAATCCTGTCTTCCCATCAGGGCCAATATATGGAAGCGGCATAGCACTGTGTGATACAGATTGAGGGGAGCCTAAGCCTATCAGAGCTGTGGAGGCAGGTCTAGTCAGCCAAACAGAGGCCAAGATTGGCTATTGGCTATAGTGAAGTCAGCTCATGTATCCATCAGTCCAGTAAAGGATTTTCCATTTAATTTAATAGTAAAAGTAGGTCTATGAGAAGTAATACCCTGAGAAAAATAAATTTCCCTGCTCAGATGCTTATGTTTATCAGACTTGTACAAGGGGTAGAGAGCAGGAGATGAATTGATTGTGGGAAAGAGTAAAACCTGAGCAATCAGATCAGGTTCGATCACCCATATGTCAGTGGAACACATTGCAGCTGATATTTCTTGATGACAATCACTATTTATTATAGTAGGAATTACTATAGTAAGTCCTTTAGTAACTGAGCTTGATTTTTCACTAACTAATCCCATGGTCCCTTCTGGCAGTGGCCCATAGATTCCAGTGGGAATTAAAACTGGTTTCTCGTCACCCCCATAAATGAATGTGGGAAGCTGCCGGTAAATCTAATGCTGCACTCTGAGTGGTTCCTTGCAGGAGGGATTTAGTGTCATGCCTTGTACTCATCCTGTCAGAGGAACTGACGTTTGTTTGATTTGGACCAGATGCAACTGATTCAATTGTGCATGGGATAGCAGGACACCGTATGATACTGTTCCCTGAGTTATGCCTGGTCCCAGGGAGGGGCTGATTCTCCGTTTCCCTGAAGTACGGTTGTGCCATCCTTATGAAATCTAGACCTACAATCTTTTGCCCAATGGAAACCTTTCATGCAACATGGGCACAGATTACATGGTAAATTTTTTTTTTATACTAGGGATTGAACTCACAGCCTCATGCTTGCCAGGCAGGTGCTTATGCCATTGAGCTAAATCCCTAGCCCTACATGGTAAGTTTGAGCCTGGTCTAGTAATGGTATGCATAGCTGAGGGAGGTGGTACTTTATAGATTTTGGGCAGAGTTGGTGAGTGTGTCTTTGATTGCCACAACTAAAACATTTGATCATATCAGCCTCATGGGCAAGATGTTGGATACAGCCTGTGCCATAGTGCAGAAGTGTGAGTGGTAGATCCAGTATTTTGGCATGCTTGTATGGAAGTAGATAAGTCTTTAGTGTGAAGCACTGAGGCTAAAGCTCATTTACACTCCTCATTGGCATTTGCATATGCTAATTGACAACAATTATTTTAGCTGCATTGTCATGAGCAATCTGTCTATTTATAGCCTCTTGCAATCTAGCTACAAACTGGGTACAAGTTTCTGCAGGACTTTGGAGTATCTGGGTAAATGACTCTTTAGGTGTGCTATCTTCTGGGACAGAAGTCCATGCTCAGCATAGTAGTTCTTTTCATTGTGTGAAAGGAAGGGGTGGGGCGCTGCTTGAACCTTTAAATCAGCATATCTGCTCATGCCAGATAACATTTCCTGAGTAATAGTTTGTAAGTTTTTATCCTCACTATCTTGATCATTCTGAGCTTGTTCTGAAATGAGTGGCTTTAAATATGATTCAAAATGTAGTAATCATGCTGATGATAGACACCTGCAGGTGAGATGGTTACATCACCTGGCACCATTTGGAAGCTTTGAATTATGTTGTCTAAGCAACCAAGAGTACATGGACCCTGGACTCCATTATCAAGGATGCTCTGCCTCAATTCTTTCAAGAGTAAAAGGTTAAAATCTGCATGCATATTACATTTATGAGATAGGTCTTCCAGATCTGTATCTTCTGTATCCACAGGCAGCATAAGGCCTGTGAATATAGTCTCGTGTCACTATGCTCTGGCTTCTCTGGGGGAGGGGAAGGAAAAGGATCATTTATGATCTGAGTCCTTAGTGTGCGGAGGAGGGCACTGTAGGAAGCATAGCATCAGAAGCATTATTTTCCAAATGGGGTGCAGAGAATGAATCTGACCATGTGGGTAAATTGGAAAAGTTCCATATTTCATTATGAATATCTTGCAAAAGTGAATATATCTGATTATCTATATTTTTAACGCCATTATAATAAGACTCCAAATGGATTGCTAGAGAAAAATGAAGCATGTTTTTAAAATATGAAAAAATAAAAAAGAGACAAGTTTAGGAATACACGAGTGACTGGGAAGTCAATGTCTCTAGATGGGTCCTCTACCAACACTTCAAAACAGTCACTATTTATTAGGTGTATACAGTGAAAAGCAGGCTATTGAAAGAGTCCAATTCAGTGGAAGACTCAGACTCAAAATGGCTTAGATGGTCAAATGCTAAGAAGGATCTTGTCCTGGAGTGTCATCCCGGGATGGCTCAAGAAAACGTAGATGATCTTACACTAAGAAGAGTCAACTGGAATTCTCAGATGAGTGGTACTGATAATCCTAAGCCTCCATTTTATCCCTTAGGGAGGTATGCAAAATAAGCCATTGTGAATCTGTGGCCCACAACATGAGAGAATCAATGTGACTCCCTTTTGATAATCTGTTGCAGAAGCCCTAGTAATCTAACAGATTATTTTTTTTTTAAAAAAAGAAGGATCAGCTGTGGATTTAGCTCAGTAGCCTAAGCACCTGCCTGGCAAGTGCAAGGTTGTGAGTTCGGTCCCCGGTACAAAAAAAAAAAAAAAAAAGAGGATCAAAGACAGAAGGGGCTGGAGTGAGCAGGTGTCTGTACATCTGTACAAAGCTGTACATCTTTTACTGTATTTACTTCCACAAGGCTGTCTGTGCTCTCCACTCTGATAAAATCATGTGACTTGAGCTAGTTTTCAGTTCCCAGAGATGCTTCAGGGCAGGTCAGAATCCCAGCCAAGGGTCTCCTGCATACCAGTGCAGCTCTAGATGTCCCCAGGGGGAAGGACAATGAGAGGATGGTAAAATAAAGAAAAGAGACGAAAGCTGAGGTCAAGTGGAGCCCTCTCTTCTGATGGGAAGAAAGGAACTGCTCAACCACCTAAAACACCTTTATACTCAGGAGGAAGATGTCAATTTCAAATCCTCTGCCTAGCAACTTGTCTGCCTGGCTGGCCTGGGCCCCTTGCCTTCTTAGGGCTGAAACAGCTTGCTTACCTGGCTTGCTTTGGGCTCTCTGTGTTCTCAGGGCTGACTTTGCTTTAGCTCATAAGTGTGGGGCTCCAGTTTCAGCTGCTCCCAACATCTCCCCCTTTTCTGTTTTGTAACTGCAAGCAATGACTGATCAGTTGAAGTTGGAGGAGCTGTGTTTGGAGAACTCTGCAGAAGATCTTTTCATTTTTGAACCCTTTTCATTTTGAGTGAACTTACAAATTTAGGCTAAAGATTTTTAAGTCCAAGGATGTTTAGATTTCTGCATTCCACAGTTCAATTCTACACAGTCCATTAATCTGTAAGAATAGTCAGTTGCCAGTGTAGCTGGCATCTGTCAGAAGGTGTTAGTGATTTCAGTTTCTTTTGTAACTAACATATTACTATAGCACTGTTTTACATGTTTTGTGGTTATACTTTTCTGTTGCATGCCCAACACCAAGTTAAAGTGAGACCTGTGTTAATTACAACTGATCTATTGCTAGCTATCAAGGTCAGTTAAGTCTCCTTAGGATTCACCTTGGAACCATGCACACAACCTCTCAGTACTTCCATCAGTGTCAGCCATCTGGATAAGTCACAGCCATTGCTTGACCAAGTTACTTTCTCTAAAAGCTTAGGAGATTTTTCACTCCTAGTGACTCTCCTTAAGCACACTACAAGTCACTGATCACTTTCCACTATGGTTCCACAATGTCCTTAGTCAGGGACTCACTGAATATAGGATGTCACAGTGGAGGTTTCTGTTTCTTATAACCTGGGTCTTCATTGACCTGGAAGAGCTGGGGCCAAAATATTGGCTATCCTCTTAGCCCATCTATCTTTTTTGGTCTGTAAGCATTAGTTGTTGAACATCCAGAAGAAAATACTGGTAACAGTATAGTGTAGTAGAGTCAGTAAGCTTGACATTATAATCTTACCTAAATATCAAGCACCTTAGAAAATAAAATGGAAGTGTTATTTTCTATTACTCATGGATAGTTTAACATTTGAATCACTATGGAATGTTAACAAACAGTTACATATTTTACACAGAAAATTAAAAATTGGAACCATATACAATATTATAGTATGACAATCATGGTGACATTTTGTAACACACCCGAATTTCTATTTTGACATAAAATACCCCTTTTAGTCAATCATCACTATCTACTACATAAGAAGCTTTTATCTAACTTATTGACCTTTATTGGGATGTACATCTCTTGAGATTTGTTAAAGGCAGAGGTCTGAATCTAAAAAAAAGTCTATCACTATGCACAATCTTCATTCCACACTGTAGGGAATATACATTCACTACACTACAAAAACAGTAACAATCAATTGTCATAGCCATATGAAAACCTTTGTACCAGAGCATCTTTAAATAAAAAACCTTATAGTCTAGAAAACTTAACCCTTTTTATGATGACCAAGATAAACATATTGCAACAATATGTTTTTAATAACAATTATTGGGGTATTTTCCATAAGGCTATGGAGATCACTGGGGCTTCCCATTAATGAACAAGAACTGGTTAAAGTTATTTCAGGCAGCTGCTTTCTTAGTCATCAATTGGAGTCCTGTCCAATAATCTCCCTTATCTCAAGGTATTTTTGTTTTATATCTTAACAATTTTGATGACTTATGAAAATCCAATTTTGATATTATTTTGACCAGCTGGTAGTCCAGGTAAAAATATGTTTTTAAAATCTATAACTCAACTTAAATTATGAACAAAAGATTCAAAAGTGCAAAAGAGACAGTTTATGAAAGGGGGGTGCCTAGACCTCCTTTTTCGCCTGCATTGTAAGCAGGCTACCCCTCTCAGTTGGTGCAGCATGCACCCCCATCTCTGTGCCCTCCTCTTGCAAAGTGTAAGGATGTTTACAAAGTGAGGAGCCCCGCCCTCCAACTGTCACTCAGCCAAGTTGCTAAACTTCTCAAGTTCACCCAGTGTATCAACCATTCCAATGCACCCTGTCAACTTGGTAGCCAGACACATTTTTAAAAAATCAGTTTCAGATACAAAGATGTGCTTATTTTTTTATCACTTCACCATTTAAACATCATAACACAGGTTTAATAATCCTTAAGAACCAGTATTAAATCTACCGACATATTATATTCAGTCATAACATTTCAGCCTTGCAGCTGAAAAAGCCACACTGTTTCTCCACCTTCCTTGTCTGGGCCAAGCTCAAGGCTCGGTGGAGCTCTTTGGTTTCCTCCCCTACCTGGGGTCTGTGAGAAGTGGTAAAAGGAGCAGAAAGCAGCAGTTCCTCCCTGTTAAATAACTCTTTAAACCTCTGTAGAGGTCCAGATAGATTTGTGCTGGGGGTTTTTTCCTAGCCTTGCACTGCCCTGCTTTTTCACTTCCTCTTAAGTATGTAAATTTAGTTTTCTTCCAGAAACAAACTCAAGAAACTTAGCAAGCTGTTTACTGTCAGTGTACTGAAGTCTAAAAATTGCTATAAGAAAACAAAAAAGTCCTAAATAATTGTAGAGCTATGTGATCATGAATTTGAAGCAAGTACCCCTGGAGTAAACAATTTTGAAAACAGTTTGAGAATTTACACTAGCAGATACCAAGTCTTACTACTCACTCACTATTTCTTCCTACCCCAGTCCCTGTTCAAGCACCAATTGCTGCTCTGTGGCAGCACAGCTATTGACGTTCCCAGGGAGAAAGATGGGAAAGAGGATGGGAAAACAAAGAAAAGAGAAGAAAGCTGAGGTCTGGTGGAATCCCTCTGTCCCCAGAGAGAAGGGACTGCTCAACCAGCCTAGCACCTTTATTTATACACTCAGGAGGAGAATGTCAGTTTCAACCCGCTGCCTAGCAACCTGTTGGCCTGGCCGGCCTGGGCCCCTTCCCTTCTTGGAGCTGGAACTGCTTGTTTATCTGGCTTGCTTTGGGCCCTCTGTTTTTAGGCCTGGTCTTGCTTTAGCCCCCCACACGTGATCAATCTTAAGCTTCAGCCACTCCCTACACTGTTGCAAAAAGAGTCTTTGGGGCCTTTGGACCTTTGCTACAATCCTGTAGACCAGATGCTGGTGACTATGGACTCAGGAGGCAGCATGCAAAGTTTTCTGTGACAGACTGTGAGGTGCTAGGTGCTGATGGGTTCTGCCAGTCTGAGGCTTAGCCATCTCTAACATGGCATCTACCCAACATGGCATCAGGCCCCGAAAAACTGCAGCGAATCTCTCCAAAACTAATTTGTGTTCTTTTTCTGGTTCCAAAAATAAACCTCCCATTCCTTTTCGCATGTGTGCTTGGCCCTCTCCAGTCCCAAGACTCCACAACCACCCAAGCACTGCACCTGCCACCAACTCCATGAAAGCCTTTCCCCAGCTACCCCTTTTCTGGGGGTCCTTGTAGTCTCCAGCAGTCCTCCCACACCCACAATAAAGGCTTTTAAAAAAAAAAAAACTCTGTCAACTGTGCCAAAAAAAAACAAACCCAAAACCCTAACCGGTGCTACTGAGGCAAGCACTGCTTGCACCTGAAGGAACTGTCACCTCTTTAAATCACTGCCCACGCCTTTCATGTTAGCTTTTGTTTTCATGTTTCAGAAAAGTCCACCCCCACAGAAGGACATTTGAAACTGGTTTAAGCCGGCTCAAATCCAAGATTGCCCTGTCATTCTGTTGGGTCACTGTTGGAGAACATTGAAGCTGAATACACATTCAGGGCTGTGGCGTGGCTGGGCATGACTGAACTGAGAAGACACCTCAGGGGGCAGGATAGACCACAGCTGGGGCCACCTGGAGACTTTCTGGATGGTTTTCCTTAATTAGCATCGTCTGTTGCTCTGAGGGGTCCCTGAACCCCTCCCAGAATCCTGCTAAGGTTTCCTCCATTGTCCACTCAACTCCTTGCTTGTTCTGATTAAATGCAGGCTGCCCAGCCGGCTAGCAGAGTTACCAGCTCTGCCCAGGATCTCACTCCTCCTGCAGCCCTAAAGGCCGTGCTGAGTGTCTCAGTCCTTTGAGCCTTCACCGTGAACCTGTTTGGGGGATTAGGGGTCTAGGTGCAGACCCCAACAGGTCACTTAGCATTAACTGTGCCCACGAGAGTCTCCTTATAATGCTAAATCATCAGGTTTTTTTTTTTTAATTTTATTTGTGTGGGGTTTGGGTTTTTTTTTTTTTTTTTTTTGGTACCAGGGATCGAACTCATGACCTCGTGCTTGTCAGGCAGGCACTTGTGCCGTTGAGCTAAATCCTGTTTTTGAACATACCATGTGTGAAGAAGCATGATCTGGAACTAGCATGTGAGGAATGTGCCTACTTCTATATGTAATTGTTTTCCCATATAAATATGCCTGCCTCCCTAATGAAACCCACGAGCCTCCTAGTTATTTTCGGTCATCCTGTGACCAGCAGAGCAAAATGGAACTTTAAAGGCTAAGATTTTTTTCTTTTAGAGATAAGCCACTTCTCCACACTTCCTCAGGCCAAGGGCATAGCTGTCTCCCTTGTCTCTCCTACACCCAGAGCAGATACTGGCCCTAGGAAGCCAAAATCCAGTTTCTCTTCCACCGGAGAGGCAGAGGGAGGGGAGTGGGAAAAGGAGACGGTTGTGGCAATACAAATCGCCTCTATCTTCTCGGAACTAACTTTAAATAAAGTCCTCTGTTTTCCCCCAAATAAATGCTCCCCCATATTTATCTGGGGAGTGGTAAGCGCAGGTCCCTGAGCAGCCGGTAACTCTACTTTCTCTCTCCACTCTTACTTTCCGATTGGGCTTACTGGCTCTGTGCTCAGAGCAGGGGCGCAGCTTACAGAGGACGCTCACCAGGGCGGGCGCCCATAAGGTCACAAGGGATCGACCCTTCTTAGGAAACACCCCGGCGGTGCTCACAATAACTCGCTCAGAAGGAACGCAAATCAGAACGCAGGTGATGCAAGGGCGCTTTCCCAAGAGGCTAGTGCAAGGCCTCGACTCCTATCTGTAACCCACGCTGGAGAAGGAAGTGTTCCAGGTACCCCGCGGGACGTGAATGAGTCCACAACTGCACCGCCTCCACATTCTCTCGCAAAACCCAGCTGCAAAAACCACATTACTCTTTGGCACCCACGACTCTGACTGGATGCCCCGAGGTTAAATGGAAGTTAAATTCATCCAGAAAGCGAAACAGCGAACACAGAAAGCACAGCAGTGGGTTAACCACACCAAGTCACTGCTACTCCCACTTCCGGCCCCCGACAAGACGTCACGCGCCGCCGGAAGTGCGTCATCAACCGCGCCGGTGTCCGGCGTCTCCTCTCAGGTGTACCATGGCGGAAGTGGGCCGGGCGCCGGTGTGCGACCCGGGAGAGCTTCTCCCTGAGGGCTTCTGGGCGGCTGTGGCAGTGTGGTTGGAGAGGCCTCAGGTGGCCAACAAGCGGCTGTGTGGCGCCCGCCTAGAGGCCCGCCGGAGAGCCACCTTGCCCCGAGCCGAGCCCCGCCGTCCCAGGCCCAACGCCGTCTCGGATCAGGGCCGGGGCGCGGTCTTATGCGGTCCCCAGGACGGCCCGTCGCCCGGCCAGGGTTACCCTGAGGGAGACCACGGCCTCAGGCCGAGCGCAGATCCCGAGCAGGAGTTAGGCGCGGCGTTATGCGGGCCCCAGGAAAGCCAGGGTTCTGTCGAGGGGCATCCTGGTCCCGGGCCGGGATTAGGACCCGAGGGAGGCACAGCTTGTCGAAGACATGAAGACACCCAGGACCAGCGCCAACAAGAGGATGAGCAGAGGGAAGCAGCCGCAGCGCCTCTGCTTGGCGAGCGTCCGGAGCAGCCCTATAGGGCTGGAGGCGGGGAGGAGAACGACCCCGCCGCAGATCTGGATTCTCTGTGGGACCGTTTTTCCCAAAGTCTGGTCTCCGGCTATACGGAGATGTTGTCATTCCTCACGAGCTCCGGAGCAGGATCGCAATCAGAGGCACCGCATGAACTCGACCTGGTCCTAAGAACTGTCATCCCAAAAAAGAGTCCGCATTGCTTGGTTACGGCTCCGAGGAGAGAAATAGTCGTGCAGGGTAAGAAGGTATTTGATAGTGGAAGGGTGCAATTAGATTAAAACGCACTGAGCGTCGGTGAATAGCCTCCACAGGTACCTAGGAGGCCACCTCCTTTGTTATTTCTAGAGATGTTGTAGGTGTTGGGTTTTTTGAGAGCGACATACAGCAATATACTATATGTTGGTAGGACAGAGGGTGGGATAACTGATGGGAATGGTTGGTATCTGGAAGGCTTCGGGAGAAAGGAAAGCATGCACTGGTTGTTGAATGATAAATAGAAGTTTAGCAGGTAAAGAGACAACTGAAACACGGATGTGAAAGCGTGGCAGTTGGATGGCTGGGAGTGTACTACTTTTAGTCTTAAGGGCTTGTCAAATTTCAGACACTAGTTTTGAGCATCAGTGACCTTGATTTTGGAGGTAGAACTTCATACAACCAAGCCTTAAGTTTTAATATAAACTGATTCAGTGACATAATTCATCTTAGGAATAAGTGCTGTGCGGGCGTTTTGATGAGCAGGTGAGCGCAGAGCCCCTGAGACAGGAGGATGCTGCACTAGCCGGCCCTTGGGTTAGGAACGCCTGGAACATTGTGCGGAGTCCTGCGCCAGCCTCTCATGGTCAAGCAGTGTCTGTGGAGCCTGCATCAGAAGATCAGGGTCTCCGGCGAAATGCAGCTAGGGCAGAGGCCACCTTCTCTGCAGCCCCATGCGGGCTCATTCTTCCCTTAGCTGCTGGGATGTGTGGCTGCCAAGAGGGGCTGCTGCACACCTCCCTTACTCTAGGTGTTGGGCCGCGCTCCCCACTCGGGAAGTCTCCAAGGGAAGGATGCTTCCTGATACCTCCTTACTATGTCTGTCGTGCTCTCATGAGGCTCTCTAAGCAGTTGTAATCTGTAGTCATTGTCTTTTCCCCCCACAGATGTCCCCAATGGAACCGTAACTTTCTTACCCCTGGAAGAAAATGATGAGGGGAATTTGGAGGTTAAGATGAGCAACGTGTATCAAATTCAACTCCGTCGCAGCCAAGCAGAATGGTAAGACCTGGACAGCCAATTGCTGGTTCCCCGCTGTGTGGTCTTGATCCACTGAGTACCAGGAGTGGGTCTCCAGGGAGGGCTCTGTGCCAGTTCTTGTGGCACTGGTCCTGTGTGTGTGTTGCAGCCAGGCTGGCATCCCGAGTCTGTACATTCCACGTGGTCTGGATGGGTATGGGACCCAGGTTTGGCAGCAAGCTTAGTCCAGAACTGGTGTTCTTTGCCATGTTATGAGGAGTAGGTGGTGTGTATTTGGTTCATTGCATTGAAGGCTTGGGTGCCACTGGGCTTTTGGAAAGTGTCTGAGTCTAACTTCATTGAATTATATCTCTGAGTGAGTGAGTTTGCAGCCCAGTGGGTTGTTAGGAGGCCGGGCTAGGTAGAGGAAGTAGGTAACTGGGTTTGTGCCTTCAGATGGTATATTTTGTCCCAGCCCCTTCCTCTCTGGCCCTTGCCCCACCCCTTCCTGGCTGCTGTCCTGTGAGCAGCTGTCCTCCGCCATGCCCTGCCACATGTCATTTCTGCCTCACCACCTGCCAGTGGACTGAAACCCCTGAGGCTGTGAGCCGAGACAGGCCTTTCCTCCTGGAAGTTGATTTTTGTCACGTGACAGCAGGCTGGCCGAGACAGAAACGCTATGGAAGGGCAGTCTGGCCTGTCCCTCAAGCCTGTGTGGTGTTTGGGCTTGTGTAGAGAGTGCCACGTTTGGTTGATTTCTGCCTCATTCTTTTGAAGTAAGTCAGTGGAAGTCTGCTCTGTGTTCCCATGGATGTTCTCTGGGACCATGGCTGGCTGGTCCCTTCTAGGATATTCTTGGGTGTCCTGTCCTCTGCACTCGGCTGCCTACGGAGCAGAGGGGCGAAGCAGCAGACCGCGAGTTTGGAGTTAGACATCTTAGGTGCCCCCACTAGCAGTGTGGTCTTGGTTTATCATTCTGCCTCCGAGACCCTCGATTTTCTGTCTCATAAAGTGGGTCCAGTAATCACAGCCTCTGAGGAGCAGCCAGGCCGGGCTTCTGAGGGGCCTGTTACCGGCTCAGAGCCCCGAGGAATGCATAGTCCTTAAGGTCTGCACCCCTCAGAACCAACAAGGGTTGCCCCGAATTGTCAGGAGGACCTCCCTGAGGTCCCTGGTGTGCTTACCTGTTCCCACATCTGGCCACATGCTTGTGCCTGAGCTGTCAGTGAGCTCCGAGGGGATGCCCGCTTGAGTGTGGCGAGGTACCTGGCGTGCCTGGCAGTGTGAATGCTCTGGGCGAATTTGCCTGGTGGGCTCATGCTCAGTTCTTTTATAACCACTGGGGGCTGGGCTGCTGCCTGTCCCGCTGGGTTGGCATTCCCAGTGTGACCCCCCCTAGGTGGCTCTCACTGCATCCACTTGGGCACAGGTCGAACCTGGAGGCCAGGTGTCCTGCATTCTGGTGGACCACAGCTGCAGTGGGCACCAGATGGCTCCTTTCAGCAGGGCTTATGTGCCCAGCTTATGCCAGGTGCTGGCATTCAGGACAAGCAGGTCTTCAGGGGGACACAGAAAAAAAGTGCCTTGGCCCCAGCAAACACTGGTGAGAAAACCCAAATAAACACAGTTCTGATCTGGGAACCCGCACTAGAAATGGCAGTGATGTGCCTGGTGTGTGTCAGGCAGGTGGGAAGGCAACACCCAAGGGAGAAACCTGAATGAATGGGACGCAGGCCTGTTGACCTCTAGGGAAAGGTCAGTGTGGCCAGGGGAGGAGAGGGATTATGTTCCTCTGATCTGCCTTGCTGGCAGAAGCAAGTCCCAGCTCTCTACAGAGTAACTGGCCACTCCCATCTGTCCCCAGCCAATCATAGCCTCTCTTCAACAGCCTGTCCTGGGTGTTCTTTGGGACCCACCTTGAACTGCACCTCTTTTCTTGCAGTGTTTTCTTCTCTCATTACACAACTGAATGCCCTCAGCGTGCTGCCCAAGTGCAGGCCTAGCGTTGGGGCACTGTTACCTGGGTGGATCGGCTCCCCGCCAGGCTGCAGCTGTTGTTCCTTTATTGAGAACAGTGGGTGCACAGGGCCTCTGGGTGTCCGGCCCTGCCAGGGAGGAAGCTGAGTGGAGCAAAGCCACAGGTGGAAACTGCTTCCAGACACAGCGAGGCCTTTGCCCAGGACCTCATGCTTGCCCGGCCGGCACTGTGCCTCTGAGCTATATCCCTAGCCTGGTTTGGGGGATTTAGGTAAAATAGTTTATAACAGACAGTTCTGCTCTTCTTTTTGGTAAATGAACAAGTAATTTCACACTAAAAGTCAACAGCAACCCTGCTTACTCATATTTCTCTTATCTTTAAAGGTTCATATCTGTTTTGATTTTCTGTCCAGAGAAGTGGCACTCGGATGGCGTGGTCCACCCCAGGCCCGCCTGGCTGGGCGGGGAGCTGCTGGGTAGGCTGGCCCGGTGGTGTGTGGCCAGCAGGAAGAGTGAGTTCCCAAGCACCCTCTCCCTCGTCTCCATCTCGAGGTACAGTACGCGGTACCAGGAGCTCAAGGAGAAGTACAGAGACATGGTGAAGGTGAGCTGGTGGCCCGGCGCCCCTGCTGCGTTAGGTGACAGGACCTGTGCTGCAGGGGGAATTGAGTGCCAGGCTCTGCTCATTTTGTTCAGATGCAGACACGGAGTCCAGACAGGCAGTGTATGAGGAGCTGCCGCAGGCTGCAGACAACAGGACCTCGGCAGATGTGGCACACGGGACGATTTCTTCACTGATTTGAGGGATTCTTTTCAGTAGATAAAGGCGAAGTTTTAACTGAAAAATAGTGGAATATGAATTAGTTATTAATTACCTATGCTTTTTATTATGAGTTTAAAGATTTATAAGAAAACATGAAAAGCTAAAGTACACAAAAACTTACTGTACTTCCAAAAGGAAGTAGATTTCATGATCTCCTGTTGGTCGCCTGTTGCAACGAGCTCCCGAAATACTGCAGACCTGAAGCAAGGACGGCTCAGGGTGCTGGTGCCCCCCGGAGTGGGTGGGTGGCTGCAGCCAGCTCTGCACTCTCTGCACTCTCTGCCTCTGGGCTCTGGGTGAGCAGCGGCCTCCCCTGTGCTGCCCGCAGTGCAGTAGGTGGTTCTTCTGAGTCGCGCACTCTGCTGGCAGTGGGTGTCAGCGTTTCACATCGGTCTCTGGGCCTTCCTCGTCTGCCCAGCGCCCGTTCTGCACAGTCGTGGTTTTAGCAGTGAGGCTGTGCCTTTGCCCGGCTAGTACGGCCTAGAGGTGCCTTGATGACCATCCCATTAGGCTCGGTGTCACAGAGGACTGACAGGTCCTGTCACGCATATGTAGCATGGTAATTTTGTGCCTTTATAGCTCATCATAAGGGATCAGTTGTAAATTTTCACTTTTGGTAGTTTTTATTTTATTGTATGATTTTATTTATTGTTTGTTTTTTATTTTTTATTTTATTGTATGATCACTTCAGTTTGAATTGTGCTTTTGGGGGTACTTAAGTCTTGTGAAGTAGTGGGGGAGGCTGAGTAACAGTTTACATACGCTCTCAAAAACCTTTCAGGTATGGCCTGAGGTAACTGACCCCGAAAAGTTTGTGTATGAAGACGTGGCCATTGCTACATACCTGCTGGTAAGAACGTGCATGATGCCGACCCTGCGTGGAGTGTGTGAAGGTTGCTGCAGGCAGAGGCCGTTTGCAGCTCTGTAGCTCGCGTGGTCTGCTTGCCCAGGTTGGTTAGGGTCCGCATTGCACAGCTGCTGTGAGAATGCAGGCTGGGCTGAAATCAGACAGCGACTGAGGAGGGGCAGATGGGCGGGGCCTCAGCATGTCTGTCCTTGGACCTCACAGCCACTCACCAGCCCACAGAGTTCGGCTGTGACCTTTAACTGAGCACCATAGTCTTGACTGTCTTATTTACTAGATGTTTGAGCTAAATAATTTCTGGTTTCCCTTCACTTTGGAGTCTCTCAGATGGTTTAGAAATAGCACGCTTTTGATTATCAGAGTATACACAACTTGAAAGATATGGAGGAAACGTGAAGAAGCTGTCTTGTCTATAAAGCCCTGCCCACAGATAACTGCTGGAGTGTGCACTCTCCCTTGTTTGGGGGCTGGAGTAGGCTGGGGTGGCTGCGCAGGTGTTCTCGTATTCAGTTGCACCCCAGCCCTGGGTGTAGACCCTGATGAACAAATTACCTTGGGTGCCTGGCAGTGGCTGGGCCTAGCAGCCTCCAGGCAGAGGCCAGGTCTGCTGGAGTCACCCGCCAGGAGGCCTCTCCGCCCTCCCCAGGAGCACAGTCTGGCGGCCAGGTGGGGTCCGTGTCTGGGTCTCTCTGAGCAGGGTGGATCACCAGGGGCTCTGCCATGCCTTTCCCTGTCCTCAGATCCTGTGGGAAGAGGAGCGAGCTGAGAGGGGCCTGTGTGCCAGGCAGTCCTTCGTGGACTTGGGATGCGGGAACGGCCTCCTGGTCCACATCCTGTGCAGCGAAGGGGTGAGCGGGACTCAGCTGGCAGGGCAGCGGGAGCGGCACGCGCAGCTGTGGGCCCATGAGCAGTACTGCCGCTGCTTATGGGGATGCAGTGGTGCTGATGTGGGGCCAGTTACCTGTGGGGCTGTGGGAACTGGGGCGTGGGCCCTGCTGGAGATGCCTGCACCTCCTTTCTCCGTGGAGAGAAGTAGGGTCCCTGGGAGAGCCAGCAGGTTGGGGGCAGGTACTGGGAGGGCAGAGATGCCCAGAGACTGACCTTCTGGGAGCAGAGAGATGCCTTGGGTTCTCATGGACTCCCTGAGTGCCAGCCTGGACCAAGGCCACTGTGGCCCCTTGAAGACTTAGTGACTTCCCACAGGGTTCAGGCCCCTGCCTTTGAGAGTCACGGAGGAGCTCAGACAGCGCCTGCTGTCCTCAAATGCCAGGTTCTCCTGCGCCCCCTGCTGGCTGCAGAGCTTTGCCTGGGTCCTGTGACTGTATGGTGATACATTGAATTTAACCTGTGACCTCTTAACCTGTCGTTTCAGCACCCAGGCAGAGGGGTCGATGTCCGAAGAAGGAAAATCTGGGACATGTACGGGCCCCACACTTGGCTAGAGGTACTGGCAGTGCCGTACGTGGCCTGTGGAGACGCTTGTCTCCGTGGACAGCATGACACGCTTAGCTCGCACGGCCACCTATTCTGAGGACTGAGCTCAGACAGGGAAACTTGAGGCACCCCACCGCCTTGGGCCACCCTGACCTCACCCCCGAGCCCGGGGTGCACATTTCTGCAGTGCTGCAGGCACTGCTGGGGCGGAACCTGTGCCGAGTGTCCCTTCTCTGCTCTTGCAGGCCGCTCGTGCAGACCCGCAGCCTGCAGGGACCCCGCCAGAGGGCAATGGGTGCACCTCCCCCCCCGCACCCCAGTGGCACTGTGGGCACAGCAGCCGCCTGCCGTGCAGCCTCAGTCAGACCCCAGCAGAGGGCAGTGTTGGTTTGGTGCTCCTTGTGGTTGTGTGAGTGCTCGGGGAGGGACGGCGCGTGCTGGGCTCAGGTCCTCCACTAGGCCTGCCCTGCACACGTGTCCCACTGGAATTTGACAGACGGGCCAGCATTTTCATTTCATCTGTAAATGGAAGATGAACATTCTGGTGCTTTGTATAGTGTCTGTTGCCTCACCATTTTTTTTTTTAAATTTTACTTTAAAGGGGTAAAATTAAACACAACAAAACAGAACAGAACGGGACATAAGAAAGCATAAATTTCAAAGCTAGACAACCAGAGATCTTTACTATCTGTCATATTGTCTCTTGTTTTCTTCCAAATGGTTGTCCTTATCTTTGCATATGGGGAGCTCATACTAAATGACATAACCAGTCTTTTCATAAGATGTGTAGTTTACTGGATCCCACTTGCTAAGGGTGGGGGGAGACTCGGGACAGGGGACAGGATGACATGAGATGTCTGATTCTCAGCCCGCATGCCTGCAGGATCACAGGCGTCTCCCAGAGAGGGGAGGAGCTCCTTGTTCTCCAGGCACCCCGAGTTAACCGCATGGTGCAGGTCCCAACGCGCCAGGGTCTCTCTCCTTCGGGCCGCCGAAAGTCTGCCACACTCACCTGCTATTTCTTTCTGATGAATTGGCCATTCCATTTCCAAAGTTCTGAAATGGCCAACAGACTACAGAAAGAATTCTCTTTAGGCTCCTGTTTGAAGCCAGCAGCTACAGCAATCTGCTGGCCTTGCTTCAGGGCCAGTTTTTTTCTTTCTTTTGGGCGATTAAATCTTGCTCTGTGTTCAGGCTGGTTTGAACCCACTATGTAGCCCAGGCGGCCCTCAAACTTGCAGCAACCTTCCTGCGTTAGCCTCCAGAATGCTGGGGTTACAGGTGTGCACCACCACACCTGACTGCCTCACCTTTTAAAGCTGAGGATAATGTTGCAAAAAAAAAAAAAAAAAAAAAAAAAAGAGGATTACAGAAAGGGACGCTCGTGGTAGCGGCCTTACATCTCTATTTATTTGTTACTCATGCTTTGCTGCTGTATGACCTGTAGTTGCCTGTGAGTTTACCTTCAGTTGAGGCCTGAAGAAGGAGGGTGATCCGGCCCGTGTGCTGGGGAGGCGCCGCAGGTACCTGCGCGGGTGTAGATAGATTCTTACACACGCGAGATTGGGCTCCGAACTGCGGCCTGAGGTCGATGGTGAAAGCGCAGGGGACGATGCGCTGGATGGCAGATTCCCTGTGTCCTGGGTCTGTCCTCCCTCGCTCAGATGGCGACCACAGGGTCCCTGTCAAGTGCATGGGTTTGGGGCTGCCTTCTGCCCCCAGGACCACCGTCTACCATCACCAGGGTCAGCAAGGCAATGCAGCCGGGGTTCCCACTGCAGCTAGTGGTGTCCACACCTCGGCAGTCCAGAAATGCGAAAACTCACGGTGTGCAGCTGCTGTTCTTCCAAAAGCGCTCTTTGGAAAGTCTCCCCCAATGGAGAGCAGGGGAGCCCTGAGGGAAGGACGCCTGCTCTTGACGGCAGCGTCCCCGGGTCTCCCGAAGCTGTGCGTGAGGGAGGGACATCGAGTCAGGGCAGTTGGCGTCGGCCGCAGCAGTTACCCGAGTGTAAGTTCTGTCTGTCGTAACTGAAGCAGTGAAAAGGTAAACGGCTTATTTAAACCTAGAATGACTGGGAATCGAGGTTTATTTTCCCAGCTGTAGGTTACGTATCTAACTGGTCAAACTGTTCTGTTCTGTTTTTTAACATCTGTGTAAATAGAGGGCCCTGTTGTCCTAAGGACTGGAGTGACTGGCATTTCCATTGCTATTTGCCTGCGTGGTGTCTGCAGGAAGCTGTACTAGGGAGGACTGGGCTTCTCTCCTGCTCCCCAGCTCGGTGTGGCCGGCGTGGCCTCTCTTCCCTCCTGGCACCCTGGGGAGCTGGTGCTGGGCCTTGGGGCTCAGAGAGGGTGGAGCACAGGGGCAGCAGCGGGCGCAGGCGCCTGGTCAGCGGGCTCTTGCCGTGTGGGATCTGCAAAGGTGACAGTGTCGGGAGCCTTGTACTTCCTTACCTGGGTCAGCTTCCTGCGTGTCCCCTCGCTGCAGCTGGCTTCGTCCAGGGAATGGCAGGGCCCTGGGCAGTTCCAAGTCACATTTACCTGTGCGGTCACCGTCGGGCTGGGGTCATTTGTTCCATCTGTATTCCACCACAGGGTGCCAGGTCACACTCCCCGTCTCTCCTAAAGGTCCTTTCTGTGGTCACGTAAAAGCCCATTTCTAATCATCAACATGGATGAGCCCTTGGCAAGGGCCAGGGCTTCTCCAGGAGTGACCCTACGCTGTGGCCTCAAGGGGTGACACTGACAGGGACAGTCATCCAGAGGTGCAGAGGGTCAGGGAGGTGGTGCTGCCGGTGGCCTGGCCCTGAGGCTCACGATCCCATCTTGCTTTGTGTCGCTTGCTCCCTAAGGAAGACTCGATCACTCCGAGCGACCAGACCCTCTTCCCTGACGCGGACTGGCTGATCGGGAACCATTCGGACGAGCTCACGCCCTGGATCCCGGTGCTGGCAGCCAGGTGAGGAGAGGAGGTACCGGGAAAGCGGGGCATCCTGTGTGTCACACACGCTGTCCATGCCAGAGCCACCCTGGAAGCGGGGTGAGGTCAGACTGTTACTGGGTTAAGTTTAAAGGAAATTCCACCTGTTTTACTTTTTAGAATATGGTTGGCCCCACCTCTGAGTTTCAGTTTCTGAAACTCAAACTGCTTCAGAAAATTCCGATCATGGTTTACAAGAATAGCCGTGGGGAGAGGTTTACCTTTATAAGTAATGAGGCTCCTGTTACTGGAAGGACACGCCAAGGCACTGCTCTTGAGCTTCGGCCGGGGAGGCTGAGGGTTACTCCTCATGGAGCAGCCGGCAGCAGCCTCCTTGTTGACCGGCCGCATGGCTTCTGCTGCCTCCGGGCCAGCCAGCTGCAGCCTGCGTGTGCTTGGGCCCCCCCAGGTCTTCCTACCGCTGCCGGTTCTTCGTGCTGCCCTGCTGCTTCTTCGACTTCGTGGGCCGGTACCGCCGCAGGCAGAGCAGGAAGACGCAGTACCGCGAGTACCTGGACTTCATCCGGGAGGTGGGCCAGGCCTGCGGCTTCCACGTGCAGGAGGACTGCCTCCGGATCCCCTCCACCAAGCGGGTGCGGCGCCTGGGGGTGTCGGTGGCTGGGGGAGCTTAGGGCCAGCGCAGATTTGCTTCAGTTCTACACCTGCAGTTCCCTGCCCTGTTGCTGGGGGCTGTTGCCAGTCTTAGGGTCTCTGAGCCTCCACGTTCTCACATCTGGGTGGTTTGCGGACCCGGGACAGAACGGGGTGAGCATGGCACACGCAGCAGGTGTCTGCTGGGGCCAAAACGCGCGCCAGGCACTGCTCTGCTCCTGATGTGGAGAAGCTGAGGTCGCTCGGAGCGGGTGGCAAAGCAGCTGTGATACAGGCTGGCTCTCTTGCTCACCTTCTCCCTGGCTGTGTGGCTGATGCCCACGTCGGGCTCCCTGGCAGCACTTTGGGGACAGAGGAGAGTAGTTCACGTGCACGGGCACCTTTCTGTGCCAGGCACCCCACAGGTGCCTGGGTCCCTTCTGTGGCAGAGTTGACACAGAGCTGTTCTCTCACAGCCCCTACTGTCCTCTCGAGTCCTCTGAGGTGGTCTCATGCTGCCCCGGTGGGAGAGGACATGGGGACCTGTTCACCGAGCAGAGCAGTGCCGCCCCTCTGCTCTGGTATGACCCCCACCCCCAGCACCCCCGGGAGAGCTGTGAGGCCTGTGATGAGCGCAGCCGCCGGCTTTTCCTGCTCCTACTGTGGGGCTGCAGGGTGGTGCAGCCGTGGGGTTGCTCGCCTCACAGGCCAGGCCTGGGCCCCATCTCCGCACTGAGAACGGCTTTTGGTAACAGATACCGTAGCTTTTGTGTAATCTTTCTCCAGAGCAGGAGAATTCCTCGGAGCACCGCAGCTTGTCATGCAAGCCAGCTAAGACACTTGCTCTCTGCAAATGCAGGTCTGCCTCATCGGGAAGGCCAGGCTGTACCCGCCCGCCGCAGAAGCCAGCGTGGACCAGCGCAGGACTCAGTACATTCACAGCAGGCGGGGCCTGTCCGGTGGGGAGCCCCCCTGTCCTGCACCCCAAGCTGCTGCCTGTGATGCTGCTCACCCAGATGGCAATAGAGCCTTGAGCACCGGGGCTCAGGGTGACCTCAAGGTCCTAGTTCCTGAGCGTGGGGCTGAGGCCCAGGCTGGGGGACCCTGGGTGCCTGGATTCCACCCTCGAGAGAAGGCGGAACGTGTGCGGAACTGTGCCACCCTCCCTCGAGACTTTACTGACCACGTGGTGCTGCAGGTGGCGAGCTTATTGTTAGGTGGAGAGAAGCCAAAGCCAGGAAGCCCTCGGGAGGGGACCTGGACGACCTGGAACAGAGGAGGTAGGCCACCCAGCGCTCAGCCATGTCCCCAGCAGGCGCGCCGTGGGCTCTCTGTGGCCCCTGTGCTGGAGGCCGGGAGACTGGCCTGAGGGACTTGGTGCTGGAGAGGGAGCACAGGCGGGCCGGGCCGCTCACTCTCAAGTGTGTAGAAATTGTGCGGCTGTTCCTCGGGCAGGAAAACACCCTTCCCCCTCAAATACGTGGCCGGAATTTGGAAAGATTATAATTCGATAATGTAATTCTCCATGAAATACCCAACATGCAAGCATCTGTTCTGATAAGAGGGAACAATTGCATCTGATTGTTCTCATGGGGACGAGTGCCATTCGAGAGTGACAGGGCCAAAGGATGAGTTGCTGTGACACCAAGAAGTTAATTCCGGTACTTAAAAACCTCCTGGCCTCCCCAAGGCACGCGGGAGGTGCGGGCTTGGCCACCAGAGGGCGCCTCAGACCCGCTGCAGTTTGCAGTTGGGGACTGGAGGACCCAAGGAGTGCCGTGGCAGCTCAGGGCTGTGGCAGGGGTCCCTTCTCCCCCAGGCTCACCGCCCTCATCTGTGACTGCGGGGTCCAGTGTCCTGCCTCCTCTCACCCTGTCTCACCTCACACACGCATGAGGACAGAACCCTGCACGTGCCCCCCAGGAATAATGCTGAGCGCGGTGGCCCTCGCTCAGAGTGAAGGTCGGGCCGTGGCTGTGGGCAGGGAGACCATCCCTGGTTGGTTCTGAGTGACCTCACTGTCACCAGGCTTTCTGAATAGGGAGCTTGACAGGAGTGCAGGTTCTAAAGCAGAAGTCCCAGGTGGTGGGGACGTCCCTGTCCCTGGGCAGTTGCTACCGTCCTGTCACACCGCACGCCCTGGCTCTGTGCCTGTGTCCCTGGCTGCCTGGAGCAGCTGCCGCCCCCTTGTGGTTGGCACTGCACTGGGCCTGCAGCATGGGTGAGCTGTGGACTCATTAATGGCGCCGGGCCCGCCTGCTGAGCATGCGTGGGACTGAAGTGCTGAGAGGCGGGCTGGGCTTTGTGGGGCTTGGCGGCGCTGCCTGGTCCAGGTCCATAACCCTTCCTGCAGAGAGCCTGGCCTTGGCAGAAGTGGCCCAGCAGCTGGACAGCGTGACCTTGCAGAGGCTGAAGCGGGAGTGCGGAGGCCTGCAGACACTGCTGCGCAACAGCCACCAGGTGTTCGAAGGTGAGGGCGTCACCCGGTCCTTGTGCATGCCTCGTCCCCCTTCTCTCCCCCCTTCCCTGCAAAGCACAGATCTTCAGGGAGTCGAAACCTTTAGCAGCACCTGGAAAGGGGTGCAGTCCCCATGTCCACGCCAGCTTCATCCCCCAGGGGTCATGACCACCCCGCCCTCTTGGACTCTGAGCCCCTGGTCCTGCCCACACCCAGCCCATGCCAACTCCTAACCATGATGCATCCACTGACTCTTCCACATCTCCTCCTGTGGAGCAGGTGCAGGTCACAAGGCCTGCTGGCAGCATCTCCTGTCACCTGAGAACTTGCCTGGGCTCTGGTCACCTGCACATGGTGCACCCGAGCCGTGTGCACAGAATCTGTGATTCTGTGCGCTTTCCAGTGGCACCAAGGGGTGGGCCGGGCTCTGGGGTCTGTGTCTTCTCGCCCTCTGACACGCCGTGATTGCTCATGGGAGCTCGTTTCTCCTCTTCAGGGGGTTTGTGTATTTTAACACAGACCCCCAAGCTCACCTGTGTACTTCGGGTGCGTCTTCAGAATTCATGGTGTCTTCTTGCGCCACCACTGTGCCTTGAGCCTGAGCCGCCGCATGCAGGCAGGGCAGCCCGGTCCGGCTGGTGCTCAGAAGCCTTGATCAGTGCAGTGATGCCTGGGCCTGGGCTGCAGAACAGGAGTCGGGCAAAACCGCAGGAGGACTGGGGCCAGGCCAGCGCCAGTGGTGCCACTGCTGTGGCCGGAGAGGATGGGACCTCTCACTGGTGTGCGGGGAGGAGCCCAGGTGAGGGAGAGGGTGGCTGCCCAGAGGCCCTGCCGCTCCAAGGCCCAAGGGGCTCACGTGCAGCGCTGCGTGGCCGTGGTGAGAGGAGGGAGCAGCCCTGCAGTGCTGCACCTGCTCTGCCCGCCGCATCTCCTTGGCAGGCTGCACCCAGCCCCTCGCTCCACCTGCCTGCGTGTGGGGCTGCAGGGAGGGCGGGTCCCCCTCTCCGCCCCGGGGAGTCAGGGACGAGGCCTGCTGGGGACCAACAGGTGACAGAGCGCAGCTCTGCACCTCACCCCACAGACTCGAGACCTGGGGTGAGTGCTGCCGTGCCTCTTCTCCGTCCTGTGAGCCCAGGGCCATGCGGGTGTGCATACGTGCTGTGTGTGTGTGTGACTGTGTGCACAGGATCCTGAGCACGAAGGCATGGCCTGCAGGAGCGTGCACAGGAGCTGGGTGTGAGCACAGTGCTCTCACACTGCCTTTGCAGCCTGGCTGCCCTCTCAGTGGCCTCAGCCCCATGTCCCCCGCCTTCTGGGGGAGCACTGCAGGGTCTGGTGACCTGCAAATGTGGCCAGAGCCCCGCATCTGGGCGGGCAGGCTGAGGCCGGGCCGGGAGCAGCTGCTGAGCTGGGCAGCGGTGCCTGGAATCCACGCCTCCTCCCACAGAGCTTTAATCAGTTCAAGTGCTCGCGGCGGCCCGGCCCAAGGGAGCGCTCTCCTTTCTGTTTTCCCAGCACATTTTTGTCTTTGATTTCGAGAAGAGTGGCTTTGCTTTCCATTATAAATATGCGTGTGCGTAATTGCTTTCCTGCGCAGTGCACGCTGGGGGCAGAAGTACCCTTGGAGCCGCTTCTGCGTGGGAGGGCTGGGGACCGGGCGCCAAGTAAACACTCTCCTTCCAGTCATGCAGGAAGTATGCGCCGAGCTGGGGCTTATCTCTGGCCAAGCTGGGGTGTTTTAAGCTCACGGGGCTGTTCCCGAGGAATGCTGACAGGGCAGCCGGGGCTGGGCGCCCCGAGCCTGCAGAGCCCATAGTGTAAAGCCCATGAGGACAGGGCCTGCGTGGGGCACTGCTCGGCGGGTGCCACCGGCCTTGTCCACACTCACACAGCCCGGCGAGAGGGATGTGGGCCCAGGGTCTCATGGAACGCAGAGCCCAAGACAGCCCAGGCCTCGTCTACACCTAGCCTGGGGCTCCTGGGGGGCCCTGGGAGTGGGCCGGGTGTCGACCGCCATGTCAGCATGGGGAACAACACAGCAGTGAGCCCGTAGCCTGACCCTGGGGTCCCAGTTTCAAATGAGGAGCGCTTCTGCCCGGCGCAGGGCCATCAGGACCCCGGGTGTCCCCGCTCTGGCACCTGGCAGCTTCTGCCCAGGATATCGGGGTTAGGAGGGGCTGGCAGCGAGCCACCCTGCATTCTAGGGTGTAGACGGGTTGGCAGTACTACCTGAGCACCTGGCCATTGCCCTTTCAGGGTCCCTCTGACCTGTGTTTCCTGTCCACTGCCAGGCTGAAAAGTCCCCCTTGCTCATTTTCCCGGGAGCCTGCAGGGGCCCCAGGGTCTCAGCGGGAGTCTGGTCCCCTGGTCTGCGTGGAGGGCCTGCTGCTGCCGCGCTATGGAGAGGCCACGCTGTGTCTGAGAGATGTGCTGCACCCTGAGGTTCCCCCAGAACATGCGTTGGGGCCTCGGCCCTGAGAACCACTCCATGCCCTAGCACACGTGTCCAGCAGGGTGACCCGCAGCCGCCGCCCGGGTCAGCTTGGGGAGGACAGCCTCTGGTTTGCAGGGAGGCGCCTCGGGGCTCCGGGCTGTCCCTTGGGACAGGGAGGCGCCTCTCTCCAGCTCCTTTCTTTGGAGGGGAGAGATGGGAGCCGACCTGCAGCTCTGCTGGCCACTGTCCAGGGCGCAGTGGCTGCCAGAGACTGACACACAGGGAGCCCTCGTCCCGAACCTTTCCGGGGGAAGCCAGGCAGCTCGCTTGCTTTGGGTGTCTTTCCTGGCACTGTGGGCTCCCAGCAGGGGGCCTGGGCCTGACACAGGGGTCTCGGTGGCCCGGAGCTGCCTGCCCTGCTCCCCAGACCCCTGGCCGGCGCTCAATTCCCTGTGCCACCACCCTGTTAGCTGCTGCCTCCGGCGGGTATCTGGAGTGAGGCACGGCAGTTCCCTCGCTCCAGGGCTCTGTCCCTGTCCTTGCTGTGTGTGCCCAGAGGGTTCAGGCGGGGGAGACCGGTGGGCCACAGTGACCCCCTCCACCTCCCCATTTGCCTTTGATGCTGAGACATCAAGAGCAGCACCCAGCATGGGTGTCCCGAGTGTGGGCCTCACCCTGGGTTCCCTGGACAGGGAGCACAGCCTGCCAGCGTGGTGGTCTCAGGTCCGCCAGCTCGCCTGGAGGGGCCAGGGCCATGGGTGACCAGCCTGTCCCCTGCTCTCCTCAGGTTAGCGGCTCCACACAGGGTCCCTGGGCCTGCTGCAGGGCCTCCTTCCTCGCCTCCCACGGGTCTCTGCGCACCCAGGCCCCTCCGCAGCCCTTCCACTGACCCCCCAGGCCCGTCTAATGCAGGTTCTCTGTCATGGCCCTGGTGCTGGCCTGCGTTAGCCCCCTGTGGCAAGTGTGTGATGAAGTCCTGAGTTAGTGGACGTTTGGGGTGACGTCCTGGCCCTGTCTTCTGTGTTCTGTGCCTCAGTTCTGAACGGTCGAGTCCACATCCGCGACTGGCGGCGGGAGCTGCAGAGGGAGACGCGCTCAGGGGCCAAGCGGGGACCCAGTTCGGAGGCCTTCAAGACCCGCGCCTGCTGGTTCTTCACGTACCATCCTGACGGCTGCGTGCTGTCTTCCGCCAGCTGCCCGTTTGCCCACGGGCCCCAGGAGCTGCGGCCGCCCCGGCCCCTCAGGAAGAGGCAGGCACCGTGAGTCTCCCTCCACGGAACCAGGGCCTGCAGGAGCCAGAGGCGCGGGACGCCGGGGCTGGGCAGCGCGGGCTCAGCCCGCTTCACTTCCTGAGGGCTCCTGGAGCAGAGCGCAGGGCCCTGCTGTGACCATGGGGCTCTGTGCTGCTGCTGCCCCCGAGCCCCAGAGAGCAGGGCAGAGCTGCAGCTCCTCACGGGGCCGCTTGGGGTGCGGGGTCTGACTTTCTGGCCCTGCCTCCTGCCTGCGCGTTGCGGGCCAGAGGTGTGAGGGGTTTGTCGGCCCCTTCCAGAAGGGAGTGTGGTGCGTTTCCATTTAAAATCATTTCCACAGTTGCGCTGGTGAGTTCACGCTTACTCCACACCGCTCGCCGGGGGTGTGTCCCTGGCCAGGGCAGGCCTGTGTCGAGGGGCTGAGGAGAATCAGCTCACTGGAGGCACCGTGAGCTCCTTGCGCTCCCCGAGCAGCCCCCAGGGGTGGCCGAGAGCACCCTGTGGTAGCAGGGGCCTGCACCCGTCCCCAGCTAGTCCCCATGAGGCGGCAGCTCTGCCACTACCTGGGGAGCCCCTCCTGCCTCGACGCTGCTGTCCTCGGGCAGCCAGGAGGCCTGTACTGAGGGGGCTGCCACAGACAGAGTGTACTCTGTTGCCACAGTGCCTGGGCCTGACAACCCAGCAGGCTGCCCTTCAGCTGGCCTCTTCCAGGAGGGCTGTCCCGGGGCACCGCGGCCCAGTTCCCACAGCCCGACACTCCGGGTGATGGTTTTAAGGGCAGCGCCTGCCCTTGGTACTTAGTCTCACTAGAGGAGGAGGTGAGTCCACGGAGGTTCTGGGACAGTGGAGGGAGCTGCCTGGGGCTGGGCCACCTTCCCGCAGGGGTCCCTGGGAGCTGAGGCCAGGGAACTCTGGGCCGCCAGCCTCCCTGCATGCCACTCCTGCCCAGGGGCACCACGCTGCATCCAGTGCGCTATAGATGGGTGTGCCACGTGCTTGCCTGGCATGCAGGAGGCTGGACGTCACACAGGAGACCCGCCGGGCTCCTCCTCAGCTGCAGAAGCTTGCCCTGCTTCCATCGGTGGAGTACCGTGCGGTGTAGTGGACCACGCAGCTCTGTCCCTGGGGCTTCCCTGGGGCCCTCCAGAGCTGCTCCCTAGATTCACTGCACCCTGGCAATCACATGGCCACAGTGCCCTCAGCCCCTCCTGCCCGCTGCCTCTCCTGCCAGCAGCTCAGACATTCCTGCCACCTGCCACTGGGCCTGGGCCCACAGAGCCCTGGGCAGCACGGAGACTGCACGGGCACACGTGGGCTGTGGCATTGTGGGTGCTGCACACTGTGACCGCAGTGGGGTGTGCAGCTGGCGCCATGCCAGGGCCGCCTTGCGCTTTCGGCCTTCTCGGTGCTCGAGCTCAGCCATCTCTGTTCCCTAGGTTTTAGACGCAGTCCCGCCCGAATGGACTCCTGAAAGCCCAGTGCCCTGTGCCCCCAGCAGTGGAAACCAGCAAAGCTAGTGCTGCCCACCTGGGCCCGCCCCTCACCCCTCACTCTCATGCCTGCAAGGGGCTGGCCGGATCCTCCCTGTCCAGGCAAGGCCGTGGCTTAGCGCCGGGCCACATGGAGCAAGGCTCCAGCCTTCCTTTCTCCCAAAAGGAAGTGGTGACCTAGTCCTGTGCCTGTGCCTCTGGGCCAGGTGGTGCTGGAGACATGGAGGTGGCCTTGCCTTGCAGAGGGAAGCCCAGGCCCTCTGCAGGCCACCTCTCCAGGCGTGGCTTTCGGGCTCTGCCTGCACCTGGCCTCCGGCTCCGAGCGCACTCAGGTCCACCCTGCTGTCCAGTGGGCGGGAGCTGCAGGGCCGTGTCCTGATTCTGCACTGCGTGCCCCTGGGCTTCAGACCCGGCTCCAGGATGGAGACTGCCCACAGCCACCTGCCAGCCCTGACCTTCCGTGTGATCCCAGGGTGGAGTTCTGGGATCAGGACCCAAAGGCTGGCTCCGTGTTCCTGCTGGGGAACGTCAGCCAGACCGAGGGCCTCGTCAGCCTCAGTGTCCTTGCTGAGGACGGGGTGGTGGGGCAGGGGCTGCTGGGGATCTGAGCTCCTGGCCTGCGTGCATCGGGATTTCAGAGGGGCTGCCCCACTGCATGCTGGGATGGCAAGTGCCCCTCCACACTGGGACGGTGTCCCCTGTCACACCGACCAGAAGTCAGGAGTTACTCCCCAAGCTACACTGCAACCTGCAGCACCCAAGCTAGAGCCTGGCCAGGGACAGGCTGGAGCCTGGTGCTCAGTGATGCCGGCCTGCTGGCACCGTAGGCGCTGGGCTGTCACCATGCACCTGGGGCTGCCTCCAGTGACACCACCAGGGCTGGGCTTGGTAGCTTCTGCAGCAGAGCTGAGGCAGAGGCCTCTCTGCCAGCACCTCCTTCCTGGTGTTCTCGCTGCTCCAGGGGCCTGACAGGGCCTGGAGTCTGCTGAGAGAGAAGCCACGGCCCACGCCCGGCAGAGGCGAGACCTTGTGCAGAGCCAGCCAGCCTCGCAGCCAGGGCACAGCGCCACCTCCACGCCCGCTTGACCTAATTTAGCCTTGGGTTCTGGCTCTGCTGACTCTGGGGTCCCCGTGTGACCTGGCAGGTCCCTTCCCTTCCTGCCCGGGCAGCACGCTGGCCAAGTGCTGCGTGTGCACTTCCTGGCAGGGCGGGGCTGCCCGGCCTGTCCCCTGCCCTGGGCCCTCGGGGACCTCTGTGGTGGGCGGAGCTTGCTGGCGCTGCTTCACTGGGCCTCTGAGACCGCTGGGTGGGTGCTCTTCAGCCCAGCCAGGGACTGTGCATCCTTCCCGCCAGAACCCGGCCTGTGGGACTGGAGCCGGCTGTGGCGGGGCCCCTGAAGGCTGTGACCTTGCCACTTCCTGCGATCCCCAAGGGGCTGGGTGCAGCAGTCCCTTCTCGGAGCAGCTCAACTCCAGTGCCAGCCCACCTGGCACAGCAGGGTCACTGTCCTCCGGCAGAGAAGGGAGGGGCGTCTGGGGCTGGGTGGCTGCCCAGGGTCTGTGGGCAGTGATTGACCCTGCCGAGGGCTGCTGGATCTGGAGAGCACGGGACCCCTTGCAAGGGGGCACTGGCCCGGGGCGCTGGGACCGGCTGCTCCTCCCCCTTCTCCGGTGTCTTTCCCCTTCCCTCTCCTCTTCAGCACATGCGGGGGGTTGGAGCAGCACTGGCATCCAGGGTTCCCTGGACCCTGTCCAGACTCTGGAGCAGTGGGGGCTCTGGGGAGAGGTGGAAATGGGGGGCGCCCCAAACGCCCTGAGGTTCTGGGCTGATGGTGGAGACAGATGCTGGGAGAGGCCCGCTTGGTCCATCACACTGGGGACCCGGCCCCTGGTCGGCAACCCCAGGTACAGTCGGTGCGGCGCACCTCCGCTGCACACTTGAGTCTTCCCGTGACTCCGGTCACAGAGTTATGGGAACTGAGGTACCAAGGCCGGGAGAGAGCCGCGTTGGTGATGCTGGTAAATGGGCAGCACGGCCATGCATGCCTGTGCTCCCAGCTCCTCGGGAACCTGAGGCAGGATGAGTGCAAGTTCCAGGGCAGCCTGGGCAGCTTGGGAAGAACATGTCTCAACAACAGAGAGAAAGAAAGGAAAGGAAAAAGCAAGAGTGCCAGTGGTGGCACACACTGTAATCCCAGCACTCAGGAGGCTGAGGCAGGAGGACCTCTGCAAGTTTGAGACCAGCCTGGGCTACACAGTGCGTTCAAGGCCAGCCTGAACTGCATAGTGAGAACCTGTCTCGAAAATAAGTAAAATAAATAAATTCATTTTAAAAAGAAAAAGTGCCATTGGTTGGTTTGCAGACTTCGAGGACTGCCATCGGGGAAGTGGGGCCATGGAGCCTGGCCTGTGAGACAGAGGTGTCCGCTGGGGAAGGGACACTCAGAACCTGCTCTGAGTATGGGGGGCCAGGTTCACGACACCACGTGGACTTACTCCTGCCCAGGCTCAGGACCGTGGCCTTGTTAGGAGCCCGCTGGGTGAGAGCGGCAGGACTGCGCGGCAGACAGGACGTGGCTGGGGCTGTTCTCTGAGTGGAGGGCCACGAGGAGCCTTCAGTCTCCATCCGTGAGCAACGCAGCAGGTGACTCGGCTGACCGGGCACTGCGCAGTGTGACACATACGGCTTCCTGTTCTCACCTTGCCCCGTACCATCCACCCTGAGCTTCACCTCGGGCTCACTGTCCATGTGTCCGTCCATCCGTCCGGCCTTCCTCCTGCCTGTCCTTTCACTCATCCGGATGAATCCATGCGTCCACATTTGCCCACCCATCTATCACCCACCCAACACTCACCTTCCCACCACCCAGCTACCCTCACACACCCGCATCTACCCACCCATCCACTGCCCACCCATCACCCACCCACCCAGCTCGCCTCCTGCTCATCCATTCGCACACAGACCCGTCCATCCATCCACGCAGCCCCACCTCCCCGCGCGTCAGTCCTTCCGCCATCCCGGCCGGGCGGGATGAGTAAGCCCTGCAGTGGTGTGCAAGTTGTCTGTTGGCCTGCAGGGTGACTCTCATCCTAACGCATGCACTTGGATAGCTGTAAAGTGTTTGTGATAGGACTCAGCCCTCGGCTGTCAGCACAGAGGTCGTTGGAGCTGACGGGAGGATGGATGGTGGAGAGGGACAGCCTGGAGCCCGCAGGGACCTCTGGCCTTGGCAACAGGCCGTCCTGCAGACGCTGCGCTGCGCTCAGCGTCACCCCGGGCGGGAGAAGCAGGGGGACCAGGAAAGAGACCTCACAGCCCAGCCGCCCCCACCCCAACAGCCCCGACCCTCCCAACAGCCCACTGTGGCTGCTGCTGCCCTCCCATCATCCAGATGCCCTTTGTCCTCTGCTGCTGACCTCCCCCAAAGCCAGTGCAGCTCTGGAGCCCAGCTCCCTGGAGCCTCAGGCAGGGGGTGGCCCCATCCTGTCTTGCATCTCCCTGTCCTGAAAAGATGCAGCATAGGGTGTCTTGTTCCTCGTTGGGGCTGGTGGAGGCCTGGAATGGCACAATGTCACACACAGCCTTTCCCAGCTCGTGTCTGTCCCCTCTCCTGCAGCCCTGCCCAGGGCCATGGTCAGCTCCCTGGACAGTCACCGGGCAATGCAATCTTCAGAGTGTATGGCAACTTATCCCTGCCCCCCGTGTGGCATGTGGGTCACTCCTCGTAGACGCCTCCCATCCTCCCACTCTCCCCAGACCTCACCTCTCCTGTGACACTTCTGCCACAGGCCCTGGCCACTGGCAGGATCCCTGTTCCCTGCCCTGGATGCGTGCACTGGGTCGCGGCCCTGTTGCATGCAGCCTCGTGCGGGGTCCAGATGTCTTAGGGCATTGGGTCTCCTTTCCCACCCGTCCCGCTGCTCCATGGAACTTAGCCTGGTGCCTCGGGCCCACAGCAGGGGACAGGGCTCTGTGCCCCTGTTCTTTTGGTGACCAGGAGGTGCTCACACTCATCTCTGCAGGTGGCCCAGCTCTTCCCACTACTCTGGGAAGTCCCTCCGGAAGGGCTTCTTTCCTTCCTCCAGAAGACTCCACGAGCCAGCCCGGAGGAGGAGACCGTGGGATGTGGTTTTCATCTCAGATGCTGGTGAGACGAGTCCAGCCCCGGGGTGTGGCATGATCAGCTGTGTAGCTTCCTCCAGGGAGGCTGCCCGGCTCCTCCCGATGCAGAACCACTTAGAAGAACAGCAGGCCGCCACCTCCCACACTCCCACACTGCCCTTGGGGACCCCCCTCACTCCAGAGCCCAGTGCAGCACTCCCCAAAGTGGTGACAGCCTCAGACTGGCTGGGGACATCTGGGGGGTGACACTGGTCAGCCTGCAGGGAGGCAAGAACCTGGACTGTGGAACCCACTCCTGGGGGTCTTCCGAGGCCCTCCTCTGAGCAGTGTGACCTGAGGGCCACCTCCCCAACCTCCTGCTTCCCTGCTGCCACGGTGCCAGAGGAGAGAGGTGGCCTCATAGACTGGTGGCAGTGGGGGGTGACAGCTGTGAGGTACAGAAAGGAAGGGCCGCTCGGGAGACCCCAGCAGACCATTCACCAAGGGCAGGGGGTTGCTCTACCAGATGGTGCGGAGCTCGGGGCCTGCTGGCCACTTCCGGTACAGGGTGGCCAGAGTCACCAGAGCCGCTGGGTGTCCTTAGGAGCGAGTGACCCTGGGTCCCTAATTTACATATGCCTCCAAGTCACACCCAGGTGCATCAAGGTGGACATGCAGAAAAGCAGAAATTCAGCAGGAAACGGCAGTGTCTTCGTGACAGGAAGGCGAGGGGACCTCACCGGGACATGGCAGCTCGTTGGCAAAGTCGGGCTCGGTAAGTCGGACTGGAACAGGATTCAGATCAGCCGCCAGCAGTGCCCTGAACTGGAAGAGGACCGTGGTCCTGGCCTACTCGGAGGGCAGCCTCGCACCAGCGGGAGGAAGGTGGGTAAACCGTGACAGGGAGGAGCGCAGGAAGACGAACGTTCAAATGACCAGCAAACCCGAACACGTGGCCGGCTCTGCCAGCTGCCAGGGAACGGCAGGTTGAGGCCCAGGGTGACATCAGTGCACCCCGCCAGCACTGAGGTCCACCAGGCGCGACTGCGAGGTCCCTGAGCCACTGCGGCTCCCACACGTGGCTGGGGAGGGCACAACCGGCTCGAGCTGAGCCGTCGCTTGGCTGGAGCCAAAGCTGGGCACCGGCCTGAGCGCCCCGGACTGCCCTCGAGAGACCTTGCTGCCCTCCCCTGCGCTGCCCCGCCCCTTCAGCCGGAAGCCTTGGACCGAGGCCAGGTGTGCCCAGCGCTGTGGCTTCCCGGGCAGTGAGGTTGGCAGTGATGTGCACGGGGACCACACAGCCCCTGAGCCTCACCCGGTCCTGGCAGACAGCTGGTCCTGCACGGGCATCAGAGAAGTTGTCCAGCGGCCACATGAGGGGGGCAGGCAGGGACAAGCAGTTGTCCAGGTTCCTGGCTGCAGTGCCTTTCTAGACACCCAGAGTCCGTTCGTACCCTATGGTGACCCTGGCCTGGTGACACAGGCCCCTGTGTGGAGTGCCAAGGGGGAGGGAGTGACCGGTGCTGGGCAGGGCGTGGCTCCAAGGGCTTGGGGTGCTGGCTGTCGAGTCCTGACTGTCCCCACCCACCAAGTGAGGTGGGAGCCCCTGCCCCCTTGGGCCACTGAGCGTGTGTCTGGAGGCTCCGGACTCTCGGGCCCTGGTTGTGCGCCTCAGCACGGAGGACTGGCCAGGGTCGCGCCCCCTCCCAGCAGTGTGAGCCCCACCAGGTGAGGCCGGGGGTGTGGAGGGAGACACGCAGGGTGTGGCGAGCAGCTGCGGGGCAGACACACCTGCAGACAGCCTTGCCCCTGCGTCTGGGAAACCTGCTGCACACATCCACCTCGGCCTGGGGGGGAAGGTGCCCACTCGCATGGAGGAGGTGGGCAGGGTCAGCTTAGGGGAGCCCTGGACCAGGCGGCGGGGCTGTTACCCTGGGGTTCTTGGGCAGAGTGACAGCTTGCAGAGCCCCACCTCTGTCTGGGGTCCCCCCTCCTCCTCCAGCCCACAGGACCCCAAATCCAGCCCATGAGGCCAGGGCCCAGCCAGCACATGGCTCTGTGGCATCCCGGGCTGCCAGGTCGCGTGGGCGGGCGGGTGGCCACATCAGCACCAGGCCGTGGCCAGGACTCCTGGCGCGTGGAGCGGGAGGGCAGCGCCAGGGAGCAGCTGGCGCTCTGCAGCCAGAAGGACCGAGCCTTCCAAGAACTTAGCCGCAAGGCTCTGCCGGGAAGGGAGGAGGCGCCTTCCCCAGCGGCTCTCGAAGGCAGTGCTGACCAGCTGGCCGGGAGCTGGCCGACCGCTCCCCAGCAGGCACCCCAGGAGCCCTGCAGCAGGCCCTGAAGACAGTGTCCCCTGGGCACCTCCGGCAAGACCTGCAGTTGTATGCACAGGGTGGCTGGGAGAGGCCAAGGGTGCCCATGTGCTGCGTCCCCAAGGCTGGCACAGAGAGGCCTGGCCCTGGTGTCCCTGGAGGCCAGCCCTGCCTGTCCCCTAGCACCAGCCCGGACAGCACAGTCGGGGGCCCCTAGGCCACACCCCAGTTCTTGGTCATGCGCACAGGAGCCTGCAGGTGCCACAGGTCTGGCTAACATGGTCCCAGCCCGGCCGGAGGGTGGGACCGTGCTGAGCACTCGGAGTCACCTCACTTGCCCCAGGCTTCCCGCAGAGGCCAGGCTGGCTGCTGTCCCTGTCCCAGGGGCCTCCGGCTCCCCTGTCAGGGCTGGGAGGGCTCGGTGGCTGCACAGCAGTCAGACCCCGTCTGGGGTGACGGTGCCACCCCTGCTGCTGCTGCCGCTCTCAGCGCACGCCCGCCTGGCGGGTGCATGTGTGCCCGAGTGTGCTCACCTGTGCCTGGCTGCCCGGCCCAGCGAGCTGTGGGCAGCACACACGTCTCTCATCCCAAGCTGA
Organism: Dolichotis patagonum; assembly: GCA_004027295.1. Taxonomy (NCBI): domain Eukaryota; kingdom Metazoa; phylum Chordata; class Mammalia; order Rodentia; family Caviidae; genus Dolichotis; species Dolichotis patagonum. The sequence goes on from PVJX010006969.1 coordinate 53,963, forward strand.
CTCGATGGCCTGGGCCCGATCGCCTGCCAGCCTCCCTCTCATCACCGTGTTTGGGGAGAGCGTGTGGCTGCCTGGTGTGGCCTCTGATTCTGTGAGTGACTCTGTGACGTCCTTTTATGGGGCTTCAGTTTCCCATCCGTAGAAGGGGTTGCTCAGCCCTGGTTAGGGAAGGTGCCCCGGCCCCTGCTGTGGACTCACCGTAGGGACAGAGGGAGTGCTGGGGCCCTGTGGGCTGGCCTAGGTCCCAGGAGACACTGCAGGGGAGATGGGTATGCTACCGGAGTGGCCTCCAGGTGAGTTCCTTAAAAGGAAGAGACAGCTCGTGCTCACCCCTTTCACCATCTCCTTTCTCTTCTTAGCTGGAATACAAATGTGCTGGTTGGGGCTTCGGCAGCCAGATTGTGACTTTGAAGATGGACCCCCCCCCAACATTAAAACAGAAAGACAGGAGTGTCCACACCAGGTTACTATGTGCACTGCCGTCCCTGACTGAGAACCGAGGCAGGCGATAGTGATGGCGCCGTGGAGGGAAGAGGGCAGTTGCTCAGTGCAGGGGCGAGCCATGGTGGCTTGCAGTGGGCTCATCAACCAGTTGGAGGGCGAGGTGTCTCTGCTCCCAGGAGCCGGCTGTGGTGACGCCTGCAGCAGCCCAACCCAGCGACGTGGCAAAGAGCATGACACTGAAGCTCACACCGGTGAACTCGGTGCCAGCGCGAGGGAACCAAGCTCCCTGGAGAGGGGGCGGCCGTGGGCCCACAGCTGTCCGTGATCACGTGGCAGGGACCTTGCAGCCAGAAGCTACCCACGGCAAGACACAGGCCCCCAGCACCGCCGGCAGATTCTACCGGGTCCCGAGGAGCAGCAGCAGCGGACTGTTTCCCGGGCTCCTCAGGGAGCAGGAAGGCGACTCGGGCAACCTGAGGGGACACGAGGACCGTGAGCGTCGCTCAACAGAGCTGCAAATGGGCTAAGCAAAGGGTTATTAACCTGCAGCCAGTGACAAGGACATCCGAGGGGCTGTGGACTTAGCTCAGCGGCACAAGCACCTGCCCGGCAGGCGCCAGCTTGTGAGTTTGATCCCAGCACCAAAAAGAGAAAAAAAAAAAACCAACAGCAACAACAGAAAAACAAGGACATCTGAGAATACATTATGACCAGGGCAGAATTGTCAGGAATGCAAGACTGGTCAAACATTTAAAATCAAGATGCGTTAACCACATCAGTGAACTAAAAATGAGAAAACCGCACAGCCGTCTCAATAGATGTGGAAAGACTTTGGGAAAGCCCGCCATGTTTTTTGTATTTTGGGGGGCAGTCCCTAAAGCTGCTTCCCTCTATCCTGGAGGTCAAACGCAGAGGGGTCCGACCGCTGAGAACATCCCTAGTCTTTTTTTTTAGTTGAGTAATTTTGTTTCCTATGCTAGGGATTAAACCCCGGACTGCCCACTGAGCTGCACCCCAGCCTGTTTCTTGTTCTGAATTGTGAGGCAGTATCTCTCTCGATTGCTAAATTGTCTGGGCTGGCCTGAATTTGCAATCCTCCTGCCTCAGCCTCCCAGAGTGCTGGGATTACGGGTGGTGCTGCCACATCTGGTTAAAAAACTGGACTGTGGCAGAGGAGTCTCAGAGCAGGGCAGGTGCCCGGCCTGCCCCACGGAAGCAGCAGCACTGGCCGCCGGTGGCCCTGTAGCCCCGAAGCCTCTGAGCACAGGCTGTCGGCCATCAGGGTGGGTGGGTGGTGCTGGGCGGGGTCCCTACGGAGGGTTCACCCTGTCGGGAGGGTCCTTACTGCCCCGGAGGACGCTGCCCTCACGGTTCCCTCTGTTCCCTCCCTCCCTGGGCCAGCGGCCCGGGGGAGGCTGTGGTGGCCGAAGCTGCCTGTGGTCTGCTCTGGTGGCCAGCATTCGGAAGCCAGCACTGCCGCATATCCAACCTTGGCTTCTAAATGTGGTCTGTATCTATTCATTTGAAATCTAGCTTTTATTTTAAGAAAATTTTTTTCCAGTGTAGGCTTTAAAAACATTAACAAATGAGCCAGGCATGATGAGTAATCAGGAGGCTGAGACAGAAGGATCTCTGTGAGTTCAAGACCAGCCTGGACTCCATCGTGAGTCCCAGGCCAGCTTGCTCTATTGTCAAGATCTTGATCCAAAAAATAAATAATAAAGAAATAAATAACGCAGCTGCTGTAGTCACCTCTCCTTATCGACAGGGCACACACCCCACGACACACTCTTAGTGTGCAGCTGGGGAAATCGTGCAGCTCATTGTGCAGCTGGGGAAATCGAGGCACAGAGAGGGAAGTGGGTGAATAAATGAGTGAATGGATGATTTGCACCCTGGTGCCTGCTGCTGATGTGAAGATGGGCCTTGGGGGGCTTTGGGTGTGCTGAGCCGTGGCTGCTGAGAACCCCGCCCTGCTCAGGCCACATCAGAATGCCCCCAGGGATGAGACTGGGGCCCCGGCTTTGGGTTGGCTCCACCAGCCTCACTGTCACTAAGCCCGAGGCTTCCCCATCCTCGCCCCGGGAACCCGAGGATGAGGTTGCCAGGGCGACCTGGATCAAAGCCTCGGTCACTATTACGGAGCCTGGGGTCCCCGCTTCCTCCTCAGCCTGAGTGTTGGGCAGGCTGCCAAGGCAGACAGAGCTGGAGCGCTGCGGGCCGCACCCCCACCGCCCACCCTGTCCCAGCCCCTCAAGGCCAGAACCCCTCGAAAGAAGTAAACGGAGAATTTGGACGTGTACGTGTCCATGTGCCCTTCTCTCAGTGACCTCGGACAGATCAGACGAGACCTGGACAAGTCTTTGGACCACCCTGAGAAGCCCACGGAGGTCTTTAAGCACCCACTCAGACCTGTGAACTGGACCTGGAGGGTGCGACGTTACTCTTCAATCCAGCACTGACTTCTGATGACACACAAGGAGCGTTACAAACTGCTGTTATGGCTAGAGGTGAGTGTCACGCTGTAAACTTTAGAAGGCCAGAAGGCAGGCAGATCCCCCTGGAGCCTGGGCACCGCCTGACCACCGTCCCTGCTGGCCACCGGCCAGGTGGGAGATGGGAATAGGAGGCGTCTTCATGCATGTGTTCTTCATATATATATATTTCTAGCAAAATCTAGATCTTATATAATGTTCTTTTTGAAATTCATTTTACTTCAAAGAGGAAAAAACCCAAAATTTCAAGACACATCAATGGGGCAACAATGGTACATACACTGCGCATTCTCATCCCCAAATCACTCACCCAGAGCACAAGACATCTGCGTCCAATTGTCTGAAAAACACCAGCACAAATCTTTCTCTTCAGTGAGCTCAGAGAAATCAGTAGTACGATTATCTTAACTAATGTTTATATACATATATATACATACACACACACACACTTTCTTTCAGTTTCCCACACTAGTGAGACAATACGATGTTTACACATGTGTCTGATTTATTTCACTAATGAGTATGGTCTCAAATTGCATCTATTTATCTACAAAAGTCTCCAGTTTATCCTTCTTCATGGTTGAGTAGTACTCCATTGTATAAAAATACCACATCTTTTTGATCCATTCCTCAGTCAATGGGCATTTAGATTATTTCCAAGATCTGGCTCATATGAACATAGTTGCCCATATATCACTGTGATATGATGTTTTTAATTCTAGGAAGATGCCCAGAAGGGGAATAGCGGGGTTGAATGGGACCTCCAATCCTAGTTTTTTGAGACTCTTCACCCTGATTTCCACAGTGGTTGCACCCGTCTGTATTCCCACCAACAGTGCAGAAGGGTTCCTTTTCCCCACAGCCCCTCCAGCATTTGTTATTGTTATAGATTAAAAACTGGTGGTCAATTTAATGCCAGCAGAATTAAATCAGCATGGTGCTGAGTGTAGATGTTGCACCTGAGGAAAGTTGCCAGTATAAATAGAGATGCGGAGAAGGAGATGCTACGCGTTGGGGAGTGGAAGTGTGGAAGTATGGAGGCATGGTGGGTTCTCCTACCTGCTGTTTGAGCCGTTGGTTCTCCTGGAGAAGCTCTGGTCCTGACATTGAGCATCCCTGGCTCCAGAGGGGAAGACAAGTGCCACTTGGTCTCCAGGATGAACTCGTCACACTGACTGCCTGGTATATACTCGATTGTTCTTATTGTCAGAGGAGCTCGGGGCCTCGTGTCGCTGAGGATGGCTGTGGTGCTTTTCGGGACAGCCCTGGTGTTTGTTGTGAGTGTGACTTCTCGGCTCCACTGTAGAACCCTCAACTGACCAGCACAGCTCCTTCACCCCGCTGGCACAGACTTTCTAGTTTCCACTCTGACCTTGGGCCTTCCCAGCACGGATCCATAAAAGAGACTTGCGTGAGTCCTTCTTGTGGGCTCTAGACCTCCAGCTGGACTCGTGGGAGGCACTGTCATGGGCTCTGGGTCTTCATCTGGACTCATGTGGGATATTGCTGTGAGATTCGGGCCCTTGGCTAAATATTCTATGTCTTTAGTGTTGTGGATAGATTTCCTGCACTTCCTTGTGTTAACTCTGGGTGACCATCATAAAAATAATATTATAAACTCCATGTCCTGATTCTAATTGTTCTCCTCCGAACCCCTGACTACAACAGGTATTGGTTGATTTATTGATAATAGCCATTCTTTCTGGAGTGAGGTAGAGTCTCAGTATTGTTTTAATTTGCATTTCTCAAATGACCAGTGATGTTGAACATTTTTTCATGTATTGCTGCTGTATTTCTTCCTCTGAGAAGTGTGTGTTCATCTCAGATGCCCATGTTTTGATTGGGTCTTTAAATCTGGGAGGCCTGATTTTTTTTGAGTTCTGTACATGTTCTCGATAGTAACCCTTTGTCTGAGGTATAGATGGCAAACATTTTCTCCCACATTCGGGGTGTCTCTTCACTCTGTTGGTTGTTTCTCTTGCTGTGCAAAAGCTTTTCAGAAGGATGAGAACCCAGTTGTTGGTTCTTTGTGATATTTCCTGTGCACTCTGGGTTTCGTTCATAGTCTTTGCCTACACCAGTGTCTTCAAGAGTTTTACCTACTCTGTCTTCCAGCAGATTTAATGTTTCTGTTTCAATATTAAGATCTTTGATCCATTCTGATTTTAGCTTAGTACATGGTGAAAGATACAGGTCTAGTTTTAATCTTCGGTGTGTGCAGAGCCAGTTTTCCCAGCACCATTTATTAAAGAGACTATCTTTCTCCCAGTGAATCTGTTTGGCACCCTTGTCAAAGACGAGGTGACCTAGTGTGTCTGCAGTTGTTTCTGCATCTTCTAATCTTTTCCATTGATCTTTTTTTTGCCAGTACCACCCTGCTTTTATCACAGTAGCTTTATAGTATTTCAAGTCAGGATTGTGATGCCCCCTCAGACATGTGTTCTTGAAGGTCTAAGGAGGGTGAGAACTAAGCCTTTTAATTATTTTAAATTGGCAGCTATTCTTCCCGAGGAAGATGACAAGCCCTTGGCTTTCTCAGATTGTTTATAGGAGGCATTGATGAAACACATCCTTTGTTCCTGACTCAACAGAAGGACAGATAATTCTTAAAGACAAGTTTTTACCCAGTCAGCCTCAGACATTAGAAAGAAAGCTACAAAAGATGGCTTTTGCTCCAGTTAGCTCTCTTAACACTCGAGTGAGAATTACCTCCCCGTATTTTATAATCAGGCCTGGAAGACACCAAGGGAACGAAACAAAGAGACCGAGAGAGCGGCTGCCCTGCCTGTGGCCTGACGAGGCACAGAGCCTCAGTCTGATTCCTGGGAGGCTCGGTGACTAATCCCCCGTGACACTGCAGGAGGCCGGGCCACCTGAGGAGAGACCACGATGAGAGGCCCCCTGAGCCACGCCTTGGGTGCAGAGGTGACCACCGGAAGTGAGCTGCCCTCTGGGGGAAGGCCCCAGGGGTCAGACCCATCTTACCTGCTGCTCCAGCTCCTGTCGGGCCCCGGCACCCTCCGTCTTCTCCCTGTGTGCACCGCCATCTCCACGGAGCAGCCCCGGGGAATCACGGCAGAGCGGGGACACGGCCTGTCGGTGGACACTGGCCGCGTGTCTTGGTCCTTCTCTTCAGCTGGCTCCTTCAGCTGCCGTACTTTGGTGAAGGCGGGGTACCTGGTCTTGCTCACCGCCCCAGGCCGCCTGGGCTGGCCTTGTCTCCACTGGCTCCTTTCTAGTTACGCCTGAAGGCCCGGCCCGGCCCGGGCGGGGAGGTTCGTGTGTTTGAACACCGCTGTGTGTACATGCACTCCCAGGTCACTATGCTGCCCCCGCTTGTGGACCTGAGACCCCGCAGGCTGGGCGGCCGGAGGTGGCAGGTGAGCAGCGGGCCGCTTCCGCGCAGCGCCGGCCCTGCGTCCGCAGCCAGGGCGCCCTCCCAGGCCTGCGGCTAGGACGGCACCGCGCCTGTGATCCACAACTTAGGGCAGCGAGGCTTACTGCACGTTTGCAGCACCCCGGGCGACTCGCCAGCGTCGGGCCAGTGGGCAGGAGCGGCCGGCACAGGACCTCAGACTGGGAAACCTGACCGTCCCCGGCCCGCCTCAGATGCCAGCTGGCTCCAGCCTTAGCCCTACGAGGCGCCGTCTCGTGTCCCTTTCGTACAGATCGCCGGTGGAAGCCGGGATGGCCAGGCGGCGGCGGACGTGGACTGCGCCTCCTCACGTGCTGAGTCCGTCCCCGCCTTTTCAGGGGGACGCTCTCCTGTGACTTGGCGGTTTCGGATTTTCCCAAGTCATGGTCTCGCAAGATGCAGCGGTCACACTGCCTCAGCGGCTCCGGAGAGCTCCCGACCAGGCGCCTGGGCTTCGCCGACTCCCCAGGCGGAGGGTGGAAGGCTGCAGGTCTAAAGCACAGTTTGCGGCCTCGAGGTAAAAAGTAGGCCTGATCACCCCGCAGAGAACCCAGGGCTGGGAAGACAGTGCTCTCCTTCCCGCGATCCAGGGCCCGAAACCAGCCAGGGCATTCCCAGAGTCACGGGCTTTGGTCACCTTTGGATACCAGGGTCCAGTGAAACTGCACGACCCTCTGTCAGCTCAGAAAGAAAGCCCAAGGGACAGATGCCTATATTTTACCCCAGGAAGCTGGTTCCCAGGCCGTATTCCAGAAGCTTCAGCAAGTGCTTCCAAATGCCCCAGCCCTCAGCCCTCAGCCCGCCCACAGGACACCGTCCTCTGTACGTGGCTGAGCATGGGGCCTGGCTTTGGGACCTGCTCAGGCAGGGTGTCTGGGTCAGGCGCTGGACACTGTAGCCAAGGGACGGCCTGTGTGCTAGAGCGGCCTCTGTAGTGCCTCCCCTGGTACCAGAGGCATCCAGGCTGACCTCAGCCAGCCATCTCACTGTATGTACGCCTCACAAGGGGGCAGGACTTCTCCCAAAGGCGCCCGTGGCTATCAGAGAACTGACCTCTTAAATCCCAGGCGTCAGAGACTTCAGGTCAAACCCTTGAGAGTCCCTCACTCGCTCTGAGACCGGGCCTCGGCTGGCAGGGCTCAGCAAAGGACACAAAGTTAATATCCACACCGATTCAGCGTCTGGTTTTCCAGTGTCACATGTTCACGCAGCCGTGTAGAGAGAAGGAAATTATCTGACAGCCGGTAACTCTCCGTGCAGCCCGCAGTCATCTGAACATGTGTTCCAAAGTGGCGGCGACCCACTGTGGGAGACACCAAGAAGGACCTGACGTAGCATCTCAAGGTGATCACTTGGTGGGGGCAGCAGACGTAGCATCTCAAGGTGATCACTTGGTGGGGGCAGCAGCCAAGGACGCTGCCTGAGGCCCCCGCAGGCCCCTCTGCGTGGGGCAGGGTCCCTCGACCTTGTTGGACCCAAACATCTCAGTCAGACATCAAATGCGCGGGTGTCGGGTCCTCCCGCCAGCGTGGTTACGGCCAGATGATGGTAAACTGCTCCTCCCTGGTGCCCAGCAGTGGATAATTACTGTCTTTATGTCAAACCTTGCACTGGGGAGAGACAAGACCCAGCATAGGACCGCAGGGTTGTTCACGGGAAGGGGACTCTCTCAGACAGTACAACAGACGGTTAAGACGGATGAGCGCTGTCAGGAGGACAGTCCTCAGGGGCCACAGCCCTCCGGTGTGCAGAGCCGTGTAAGCGCCCTGGAGGAGGCGCAGCTGAACCCGCCCTGCTGCATCAGGGGCTCAGCACCCGTCGGGCTGGCAGGCCTTTCTCACGGTGGCTCAGGCCTTCCCTCGGAGAACAGAAAAGCGCAAGAGGGGACGCAGGTTTGGGTTTCAGGAGCCGTCCCCGCTTCAGGCCTCCTAGGAGCCTGCACAGTGATAGTGGCCCTCTTTCAGAGCAATTGTACGGGCGCGGGGAAGGTCCCGCCTGGTGGTACAGGCACCTGGGCTCCCAGGGCCACAGCTGCCACCAGGGCTGAGCAGGTACCGGGCACAGCCGGGTGGTGGCCTGCCTGGTCTCCGCTGTGGCCCCAGATTCCTGTGAAGGCGCAGCTCCCAGCCCTTCCTTGTGCACGGGCACAGCGTCATCGGCCACCGTGACGGGGAAGCCCGCCCTCCCCCAGGCCCAGCTATGTTACGGCAGCCACCGAGGCAGGCGGTCTCAGACATGGTTCTACCACCGAGACAAGACTCCTGACCCCCTCAGTTTAGAGCGTTAGGGTTTATTTTGGCCTGTGGTTTAAGGGAGTTCAGTCTGCGGCCGGCTGGCTCCAGAGCAGGGGCGTCACGGGGGAAGGGTCCGGTGGAAGAAAGCTGCTCATCTGTGGCAGCCGGGATACAGGGTGGGAAGGGAGGAGCTGGGGACAAGGACATACCCGCCTGTCAGCTCCCGCCACCACCCCGGACCAGGCCCCACCTCCTAACAGCACATTCAGGCGTCCATGGATGAACCCGCCGGTGAGCACTGTAGCCCACGATCCAGTCCCCTTCCACCTCCTGAGACCTCGGGGGACGCAGAGCTGAGCTGAGCCAGCCTGGGCTCCTCTGGCAGACTCCACCGTCACTGCTGGCGGAAATAGTGCCCTGCCTTTCTCCCATCCCACTCCCCAGCCCCAGTACTCCAGGCCCTCCTCCCTTCCCTGGGTCCCTGCCACCCCTCCCCACTTGCTGCACACCCCGTATCTCTGTCCCCTCCCTGTGTCCTTGCTGCACTCCATCAGGCCTGACCTCACCTCGCACACCTCCTCATCCTGTCCTCACCCCAGCACAAAGTGGGTGCCCCATGTCTTAGGCATTTTCTCCTCACCGGGACACAATACTCAACATCCACAGTTCTGAGGAGAAAAAGGTTATTTGGCTCACAGTTTATGGAAGTTTCAGTCCACAGTCAGCTGGTTGTAAACAGGACAGCAGGCCAGAGGGGCCTTCGGAGAGCTGCTCACTTATGGGGCACAGGAAGCAGAGAGAAGGGAGGGGCAGGAGGGGGTGGACCCTTCCAGGCCCCGCCCCTTCCCAAGGCTCCGCCTCCTCACGGCAGTCAGCTGTGAGCCCCATGACCAGTCACTTTCCAAACGCCTGCCTCCGAGCACAGAGATGGAAACTAACATTCAGTAAATCACTGTTAGGGCCAAATGCTGTTTCTGGTAGAGGGCTGGGAGTCTTTCTTGAACATTCCAGAGAAGAAAGGTAGTTACCTTGGTCACCCCCACAAACCCCCACCCTCACCCGGTCACTGCCCCCATACTCCTGCCCTGCAGGCCTCACATTTTCCAAAATCAAAGTGCAGGGTCATAGGGTGGGGCCCCACCTGCCACCTCCCCTGGGGGTGCTCCAACCTGCTCGCCTTGTGGCCTCCTTGCTCCAGTCAGAGCCTTGGGCGCCTCCTGCCTGGAACGCCGGGAGCCCGTCCTCTACATGGAGGTGGCCCAGCCACTCCGGCCGCTCCCCTCCGGCACTGTGTGTCTTTGGGGAGGCGCTGGCTCGTGAAAGCATGCTAGGACTTGATGTCATGGATGCAAACCACTCGTCTAAAAGTAAGATCGCTGCCCCATGGAGAGCAGGGAGGGCCCTGCGTGGATCTCACCTCGTCCGCGTCTTCTCTCGGCTCACTGAGTGTGACGCTCAGACCTCGCTGCATCTTTGGTCTGCTGTGTCATGCGTGGTGTCACGCACGTGCTGGGTGGCAGCGAGGCCTTCTGGATGGAGAGGGACCTGCTCCCCTGGGAGCAAAGTCTGCCTCCCCCAGAGCCATTAGAGGCGACAGGAGCGGCTGGAAGTGGCTGCAGGGCACTGTCACCCCTAGAGTCAGTCAGTCCAGCCTTGGAAGGCTAGGGTCTTCCCAAGCCCTTTCTGCTACCTCCATCTTCTGTGTCCAAGAGATTCCTGCAGCCTCTCCTGGCCCACTGGGGCCACAGTGCTGTCTCTGCCTCTCAGGAGGACTCGGGCGTTGCTGCCCTGGTTTGAGATGAGGCAGCCGTGGCGAGAACTCCGCTGGGCTCAGAGCGGGCTGGGAGGGAAGTGGCTGCTACACTTGGTGGACAGAGGTCACTCAGAGCTGTCCTGGTGGCCGCTCTGCAGGCCAAGGACATTGGGGTTGTAGCCAGAAGGACTGGTTTGAGCCTCAGCACCCCTGAGTGTGTTTGTGTGGCCCTGGCACAGACTTGAGGTCCTCCTTTCCCTCTGAGGAGGTCCCCGACAAAAGCCCCATTTTACAGGTGAGGAAATGAGGCCCGAGGAGGCTGTGTCGGGCACTCACGGCCAGGCAGGTCACCCAGCCCGCTGCTGCCCATGGCCACTTGCCTTTTCTCCAGCCCCGTGACACTGCCACAGGGAGACTCACCAAGACCCAGTGCTCGAAGGTGGGCTGGGCATGGACAAGGGCTGCCACCAGGGGCCTCGGCCTCCTTCCCTGTCCTCATCCTAAGTTCCAAGCCACAGAAGCAGACATGGGGTGGGGGGCACACACCTCCCACCCAGGGCACCAAGGGCCAGTGAGGGCAGCACAGTGGCCCCGGAGTCATCGAGCCTTTCCCTGTGTCCCTCTTGCTGCTCTCCGTGCCCTGCCCGCTCCGTCCTCTTGCTCTCCCTCACCCCTCCCTCCTTTCCCCACCCTCAGCTCCCTTCTTCCTTCCCTCTGGTTCCTGGCTCTGCACCAGTGTGGGGTTGGGGAGACCCCCTGGGTCCCCACGGCCCCGACCTGTGTTGCATCCCCCTCCACCACCCCCACGGCCACCAGGTCACTGTAGTTCAGTGCCAGCACAGACACTTGGCTTGGAAGAGGGCGTGCGGCCATGTGCACGGAACTCTGGCTTGCTCTCAACTGTGCGTGAGTCTCCGCCAGGAGACTCTGTGACCATTGCGGGACCGATGTGGTCCGAAGAGGGGCAGGAAGACAAGGTGGCAGTAAAGAGACTGTCACCCTGCGCCCAATGCTCTCAGCCTGGCTTCAGAAACAGGAGGGAGTCTCAGGGCCAGGTGGTCCGCGGCCAGGCAGGCGAGCACGGTCAGCACCCCGGACAGCACCCCCACCCCCAGCTGCCCTGACTCAGCGCCCCAGATCCCACGCTGGCCACCGCAGCTTTCCACACCACCCTGGACCTGGCCCAGGTCTAGGCCTCCAGGAAGTGGGGTGCCTGCTCCCCACTGCCTCAGCTGGCCTGGAGCTGGCCAGGACTGGGCACACGGCCCGGCCAGCAGCCAGCGGACGGCTGGGCAACGGTTGCCATCTGACCCTGCAGATGCTGCTGTGCCTCGGACATCCTCAGGGATGCAGTCCCCAGGCCACCTGCTGCTGGCCGCAGTTCACGCTGCTTCAGTGGCCGCCTCAGCTTCCTGGACGCTCTCCTCACCCCCCCCCAGCCCCATCCCCAGGGCTGCCCTTCCTGCCTCCTCCGCTGGGCTCCTACTCAGCAGGCATCCACATGTGAGCGGCCACCTGTGCCTTGCACACATGTGCACACGCGTGTGCCCCACGGGAGGGCCGAGTGCAGGAGCTTCGAGGGCTCCTGCTTGCCGGTGGCCCTGGCCCCAGCGTCTGCTAGAGATTGCACACAGAAGGCGAGCCTCGCCTTGGAGCGCCCGCCCTTGCCTGTGCCCTGCTCCCCGGCCACTGTGAACCAACCGGCTCTGCTCCACTGTGCCCTTCTTCCCCGACGCTCCTGCCTGGGGACAGCAGACCATGGACTGAACCTTCCAAAACATGAGCCCAAATAAGTCTCCGCTTTGGGGCTGTGGGGGCCAGATCCCCGGGGCCCGGGGGTGGGAAGCTGACCAACACAAAGGCCAGGTTCCCACCGCAGTGCGCCCTGGCTCTGGTGGCAGACGGCGCTGGTGGGAAGAGCCAGTCCTGGTGAAGTGTGGCTGGTGTGGAGCGCTGGGGCAGGGGCACCACACCAGGCTGGGCACAGGAAGGACCCTCACCCCACCACGGTGGCCCATTGTTCCCAGATCACTGAATGTCCTGCGGACACTGACCAGACTTCGGTCAGGGACAGAGCAGGACCCAGCCGCAGGGAAGCTCAGCGGGCTGCGACCCACGTGTGCCAGCGAGGCAGGAACAGACCGAGGGCCCCCACGCCCCCCAACTTCCACTTTCTTCACTCTCCTGGCCCCAGGCCATCCCCACAGAACTTGGATGTCCGCGTGACCACAGGCCCCAGCATCGGGGACAGCCGCCACTAGGGCCTCATCCCTGGGATCTGCGGGCACCAGAGCACCTGAGCATGTGCGTGTGCCACCCCCACACAGGGACAGTGAGGTCCTGGGTGCTTCTCTGGGGGGCTGGGGTCTCCTAAGGCTCTGTGCACACAGCAGCACCGTGGGTGTGCGCCTCACGGGCAGAGGCCGGTGGAGGCAGCCGGACAGGTTTCTTCCCAAACAGCCGGGCCTTGTGTGGCTGTTCCTCATGCCTCCCTCTGAAAAGACACTTCTGCCTAGATGTTTACAGCACGTACAGCGGTGCGGGTCTGGAATCCCAGCGCTTCTCGAGGCCGAGGCAGGAGGATCACAAACTCAAGCCCAACCTGGTTGATGTAGTGGTGAAACCCTGCCTCAAAATAAAAAATAAAGAAGGGCTGGGGAAGTAGGTCAGTGCAAAGGCTCTGGGTGCAATCCCCAGCACTGTCCCCACCCCCCGAAAAGAAACAGAGAAAAGAAAGAGAGAGAAAGCCAAGGAAGAAAGAAATGTTTTGCAACTCATAATGTGCAATTCAAATAAAATGCACTTTCCTCAGGGATAATAATACATAGGCTGGAAGCTGTTAAAAGCGAAAGAGAGGAGCTGGGGTGTGGCTTAGGGCTACACCCTATGCCTGGCCTATGGGAGTCCCTGAGTCCATCAATCAATCAGTCATCAATTAATCAATTAAAATAAACCCAGCCAGGCTGCTGTCTGGGGTCCAGCGTGTGACGCGGCCTTGGGAGGCAGAGACCCTCCTGGAGCAGGGTGCAGTGCGGCCTGCCCCTGCCTGTCTCCCTGCCCTTCTGAGACTCGTCTGCCTGGCATCGTCCCCAGGACTCAGAACACAGACGAGAGCTGGGCACCCCGGCAGGACCCCAGCACAGGGGCGGATGTGACACTCCTGTGTGGCCCTTCACAGCCGGTCTGCAGCAGGAGAGTGCCCTCCCTGCCCAGGAACCTCCTGCCCAGGGCCCCAGGAGGGCAGGGGAGAGAGGTGCACGGGGCAGGGCCCTCTCAGTGCCCAGGTGCAGCCTGGGAGCTTGGGCCAGTCCTCCGCCGCTCACCACCGGTCACCTGAGCACCGGAGACTGTGCCTTTGATCCCTGCTTTAGGCAAGGGAGGCAGAGGGGCTTCCTCGGCCCACCTCTTTCCCCCATGAGGACTTTCTGAGTGGGTCCACAATGCAGGGACACTCATCCCTGCCCCCACTTGACCGAGGCCCAGCACAGGTGGCCTGGCCTGGCTCCCTGCTAGGCCAGCACGGGTGGCCTGGTCAGTGCTGGGCCAGGACCCTGCCCCCCCCAGGCCTGTCCTGTCCAGGAACCAGAGTTTCCCCTCCCCGCCCCCCGCAGGCTTTTGGAGCTGGTCCGGGTGGGAGGAAGGGCAAGTTCCCTTGGGGGCGGGCCTCCCCAGGGGCTGGGGGCTGCCTGTTTATCTGCGCTCCTCCTCCAGCCGCATCCTTGCTGGGTCTCTGACGCTGCCCCTGTAACCCGACTCCTGCGCGGCTGTCCGGGCGCCCCCCCTGAGCCGGGGCGGGAGCCCAGTGCCACATCACCGCGCCCACCATGCTGCCGCTGCCGCTTGCCGTGCTGGTCGCACTGGCTGCCGCCGGTAAGGTCCACTCTCCCCTCCCCGGGCAAAGCGCACACCCAGCCAGGACCTCTGTTCCCTCCGTCACACAACCGGCCCCCACCAGGCAGACGTCCTTGGAGTGCGCCCTAGGGACCCTGGGCCACGGGAGGGACCCCCTGGGGACCACGGAGAGCTGGGGCTGAGGAGGCAGAGGGCAGGGCAGGTCCCCAGCTGTGTGGGCATGGAAGTGGGTACAGTGGCTCACCAGCTGCCCCCAGCAGGTGCCAGGACGCTGTGGGCAGGGGGCCCTGATGCCCTGTCCTTGTCCCTCCAGGAGTGGGGAGGGCCTGGTGCCACGGGCTCTGGCTACACAGAGCGTGGGGTGGGCTGGGCCCCACCTGGGTCTGGGGCAGGAAGACTGGGACTGGGACCGGTGGGCCTCCCTGTGGCCTCACCAGCAAGGTCCCCGCAGCTGGGGCTTGGAGTGCTGGCCACTTCCCTGCCCCGCAGGCTGGCCTCCGTTCCCTCTGGTGTGTGCCTGGTCCCAGGGTGTCTTTATCAGCACCGGACACCTGTGTGCCTGGAGGGCTGGGGTCCCTGGGGCTGGGGGCCCAGGTGTCAGGTTCGGGGACACCTGAGAACCTGTCCGACCGGCTGAGTGCCCTCTGCGCGCTGGCCCCAGACTGCACCTTGCGCCTTTCCCTCCTTCCCTGGGCCCAGACGGACGCTCCCCCTCCCTGCCTGTACCCCTCACCTCCCTCCACTCCCTTCTGAGGGAGTGGACAACACCGGGGTCCCCAGGGCTGTCACCTCTGTCATCGTGACCCTCCCTGTGCCCCTGAGCTCCCAGGAAGTGTCAGATGCACAGGCTTCCCGGGGGACCCTGGAGGTCCCCCGGGAAGCCCTCCCTGGCCTGCCCAGGCCCCTCAGTGGCACCAGGGAGGGTTCCAGCCGTGGATCCTGCTCAGCCCCAGTGCCCCTCCTTGCAGATGGACCTGGGGACCCGGGACCTTGTGCAGAGCCCAAGCATCGGGGCTCCAGGTCTGTGGGGACCTGGTCTGGTCACCTAGGGCCTGGCTCAGGGTTCGGAACCTGACAACTCGGTTCTGCTGTGTGACTCGGAGAGGATGACTGCCCTCCCTGGCCTCGCAGTGTGGCTTCCTCCCATGGGGGCAGGCTGTCCAGGAGGAGCAGCCCCTTGGAGGCGGCCCTGAGGGCGACCTCTCTGCCTGGGTTGAGAGATGCTGCCACCTCGTGGCCAAGGGACGTCATGGTCGTCCCGGACTCGCCCCGGGGAAAGGCTTGAAGCCACACTTGCCATTTCGCGTGTTCTGGGAGCCACAAAGGACGCACAACAAGAAACAGGTTAAATTTGTTTTAACTGCACAATGTTAACCCGGTGCGTTCAAAGTCTCGTTCCAGTGTTTTGCAGCAGACGCACAACCCTTAGCGCGACATTTTACTGTTTTTAGTGCATCTTCACGGCTTACCTTGTGTTTCTGCTCTCGATGGCACGAGACTGACAGAGGGGCCAGTGGCTTTGGACCCTTCAGGGACCCAGCCTTCCATCCCTTCTGTGCCCCAGGCTGCGGGGCTGGGCTCCCTGGGTGCTGGGACAGCAGTGGTACAATTGCCCCTTGCACTGTGGACAGAAGAGGCCCAGAGAGACCGAGCCAGCGGGCGAGACACAGCTTCGCCATCACCAGTGCCGTGGTCCCAGCAAGTTGCGTGGCCACTCTGGGCCTCCTCCGTCATCGCAGCTCCGCCCTGCTGAGTCCGGCACCTCCCCAGGTCCCGCCTGATCTGGGTTGATCACGTCCCCTGCAGAAAGGACAGTCTCCCTGTCCTGACCCAGGACCCGTGTGTGCGATCTCGCTTGGAAGCTATGGTCAAAATGCGATTGGAGGAGATCCGATGGACAGACACATGGAAGATGGTCACATTCACCCCAGGGAGGGCCGAGCGTCACAAGGGCCACCCACACGGTGGGGACGAGGGCCTTCCTTAAGGGACGGGCTCTGAGAACACAGTGGCTCCCAGCTCCTGGCCCCAGAATTCTGAGTGGTGACTGTGCCACGTCACTTGCCCAAGGGGCCTCACCTCAGGTTCCCCGAGGCAGCAGAGGCCCAGGGTCAGGTTCCAGGTGGCAGCCCGAGGACCGCAGGCACGGGGCCTCCCCTCACATCTGCTCTCCCTGGAGCCCAGCACGGAGCAGCCACGGCAGACAGGCAGGTCCCAGGCTCCGGCGACGTGAGCAGGCCTCAGACGGCAGCCTCAGACCCAGGCCCTCACTGGGCAGGGGGCAGTGCTCCCTGCGTGTGGACGTCACGCTGGCCCAGGGGTGGAGGCGCCTGTGGCTCCCCATGGGCCTCTCGGCCTGAGACGTGTGTGGCAGCTGCCTCCGGCTGCCCTGAGCAGAAGCGCCAGTGCCGCGTGGGCCTGGCCCAACATTTCCTCCACTCTGCTCTGCCCGCGCCCCGCTCACCCTGTGTTGTGTGGGCAGCCGCCCAGCAGGCCTCGCAGCCACGGAACACGGCCCCCAGGGGGAGTTCTGTGCTGGGCGCTGAATGTGGTGCCCCTAGGCCCTCCACAACACCCCAAAAGTGAGGATGCAAACCCGGGGTGGACCAGAGAACCAGCGAGAGCGAGACTGTCCGAGGCCCTTGCTGTGGGCGGGTCATGCACAGAGCTGGGGACCCGGCCGCACCTTCTCGGCCCTCGTGGCAGAGTGGACCAGTGCTCTCTGCCACTCGACTGGGACAAGGAGGGA
This sequence comes from Dolichotis patagonum, assembly GCA_004027295.1. Classification (NCBI taxonomy): domain Eukaryota; kingdom Metazoa; phylum Chordata; class Mammalia; order Rodentia; family Caviidae; genus Dolichotis; species Dolichotis patagonum. The sequence continues at coordinate 70,905 of PVJX010006969.1, forward strand.
AACTGAGTCCAGGGGTGGCAGGTGGCTCCCTTGGGCAGGGCACGTGCCCGGCTGTGCACTGCCCAGGGTCTGCGTGGCTCCCTCGTCATGAGTCACAGGGTGGGGCTGTCCTAGGGCATCTGGCAGACACAGTGCCCTCACATCGTCGTGCTGTGAGAACCTGGTGCGCTGACTGGTGGAGCGGTCGGTGCACGGTGGTCCTCTTCGCCGTGGGCACACGGTATCTTAGCACTGTGGGGCTGGCGTGGGCTACTCCTCAGTGTCCTCAGCGGGGTCTTCCCAGCCTGGACCCCAGGAGCCTCGGCAGGCAGCACTGGCTAACGCGGGTCTTACTCACCCTCCCAGGCCTTACCGGGGATCCAGGCAGCTGGATTTGGGGGTCCCTGAAACCCCACGCAAAAATAGCTGTGTGAGTGCTGCACTGTTCCGAGAGGGGGTTCCCAGCTCACACATCAGTGAGACCCCCCAACCTTGCAGACTGTCCTGGGGCCAGCAGCCTGTGCCCTGCTGCCCTCGGGGCAGGCTTCGAGCCTGCAGTGCCCCCGTTGGCCGCTCTCCCCAGGATGCCCACAGAAGCCCGGCAGGTCCAGGCCAGTTTACCCCAGATGGCAGGTTCACTAAACCCGCTGGCCAATCCAGACTGTGGGGCTAGAGCAGAGACCTCCGACCCACACTGTCCATGGGTGCCTGTCCTTAGGCAGGTCACATGACCCCTCAGACAGTTCTCACCCAGAAAGTGGGCTGCCACCACCTCCCCGAGGGCCGCGTAAGGGACAGCTTTGGAGGATGAGCAGACCAGTACCTGCCAGCACCTCGGGCCTCCAGGCTGTGGACAGAGTAGCCTGCAGTGCCCCATCCTGGGCGCGCGTCCCTAACGCGGTGCCTTCTCTCTCTGCAGGTGACGGCCACGGGCCAGCAGCTGCTGACAGCGGTTCGTACCTGGACTCCCTGGTCGGGGTTTGTCGGTGCACCACAGCGTCCAGTTTAGAGCGAGCCCATGGTTCACAGAGTGGGTGGCAAAGAACAGGGCTCTGACCACGAGTCACTCTGCTCCGAGGCTCGGGTGACAGCTGGCTGGATCCAGGACAGCCAGGCCCACGGCACGGGCTTGCCGCTGAGCGCCCGCAGGGGTGCCCCCTTCTGCCCCTGCCTGCCCCCACCTCCCCTCATTTGCTTCAGGGGCTGCAGCAGCGCCCCGTTGCCCCTCGACCTAATACATTTGTGGGGAGGCTGGAGGCTGAACTAACACAAGGCTTCCCCAGCCTAGCGCTGCACTTCCTGGGGCTCCAGCTCCCCGGGCCCCTGCTGAGTCCATGGGCTCAGGCAGGTCCCACCCAGGCGTGGTCAGAGTGACGCATGGTCAGAGCCCTGGGTTCCAGTGTCCTCTGTGAATTGAGGAGAGGTCGAGGAACCTCACACGAGGACTCTGAGACTTCTGCGTTTGAAACATTCAGGACCGTGCTGAGGTCAAGTCCGGTTCTGTGAGGCAGGCAGAGGTCCCCCCACCCCAGACTGGGCATTCAGTGTTTGCTGTCCAAAGGGACAAACCAGGAGAGGTTTCCCAATGCGAAAGCCGGTGCCCTCCCAGCATTCTGAACAGAAAAACACTGAGCAGAAACAAACAGCTCTGTCCTTTTCTCAGATTTGACACAGAAAACGGGCAAAATCTCAGGTCGTGTGCCACTGGCCACATCTGTGATGTCAATGCCGAGGAGAGGGGCGGGGGTGCGGGTGGGGTCCTGGGGTGAGGGAAAAGCTGCTGTAAGGATTAGCACAGAAAGCCCCGCAACAGAGGACACTGCCCGTCTCTGCCTTGTCCGAATGTCTGGGGTACACAGCTGTCTTCACCCGGCCCTCACAGAGGCCCTGAGCACAGACTAGAACAGGGCCAGCCCTTCCTCAGGGAGCAAAGGACCGACCAAGCTGGGTGCACCCGTGAGGACTGTCCTGCTTCGGGTTTTCACGGCCTGTCCCAGGAGCGGTGCCATCAGCTCTCTGCTCTCTGACGGAACACTTGAGAAGACCAAGAGGCAGCAGGCGTACCCTGGCTCACGGTTCAGAGGCTCAGTCCATGGCGGCTTTGGCCTGAGATGAGGGAGGAGCATGTGGTGGGAAGTGTGGAGGAGGACAGCTGGTCACAGCACAGTGCCCAGGAAGAGACAGAGAAGAAGGGCTGGAACAAGCTACCGCCCCAGAGTCGTGCCCAGGACCGGCTCCCTTCCGTTAGGCCCACCTCCCAATCCCGTCATCTGCTGTCAGTCACGCCCACGGGTGAATTTGCTGTGAAGTCAGAGCCCTTGCGATCCCCTGACCAGATGGGGTCCACTTGGGCGGAGGCCGCTGTGTGACCTGTGAACCTGCCACCCCCCAGCTACCTGTGTGGACCTGCAGCTCACGACCTGCGCAGATGGCATCTACAACCGGACCGCCTTCCCCACGGCGCTGGAGCACCGGTCTCGCGAGGCGGTGGAGGCCAGCTCCGAGTACATCCTGCTGAGCGTGCTGCACCACCTCCTGGAGGGCCAGTGCAACCCCGACCTGCGGCTGCTGGGCTGCGCCGTGCTGGCCCCGCGCTGCGAGGGCGGCCGGGTGCTGAGGCCCTGCCGGCGCGTGTGCCAGGGCCTGCAGGAGGCCTGCCAGCCGGCCTTCGATGCCATCGACATGGCCTGGCCCTACTTCCTGGACTGTGCCCGCTACTTCGCGCCCGAGGAGGAGGGCTGCTTCGACCCCCTGGAGCAGCTTCGGGGTGAGGCGAGGCCTGGGGTGCAGGGCAGCTCCTGGAAGCCAGGGTGGGACGGCTGGCGTCAGAGGGCGTGAGGGGCTCGTGCAGACATGCACTTGGCTTCTTTTAGGGACCAGCCAGTGTCGGGGCAGTGAGCTGCTCATCTTGGGGTGTGCAGCGAAGCCTGGGGCTTGTCTGAGCCATCACCCCACATCTGTAGTGGGGAGAGGGGGAGCAGCAGGGCCAACCCCTGCTGCCCGGGTCCTCCCCTCCTGCCCACCCCTGCTGCCCGGGCCCTCCCCTCCTGCCCACCCCTGCTGCCCGGGTCCTCCCCTCCTGCCCACCCCTGCTGCCCGGGTCCTC